>BPLQ01013133.1:434917-469875 GCA_021605075.1 Caerostris darwini
AATTAGCATCTCAGATGATGCATTAGCTTTTTAAAAAATAAAAAGCATCATCTCTTATCGATCGATAAGATACTAGTAAAGTGCATCTGGTTAACTTGACAGAACAGAATTGAATACCAGTAAAAAAAATTGCCATCTTTTTTTTTCTTATCTCTTTGCATTTAAAAAGATTTAATTATTTCTAAATACATTAACTAATTAAGATATATAAAATAAAATAAATTATAATTAAAAATATTAATCAACATCTCAAATAAAGCATTCTTTTTTAAAAAAACAAAAAAAGGAAATTTTTGTTATGAGTATTAAATAATATCATTCCACACAATACTAATACCGTTCTCACGGCCTTTTCAAACCAACATCTTCCCATAGTCTCCTATCGATTGATAAGATGCTAACAAAGTGTATCTGATTGGCAGAACAAAGCTAAACAAGCGCCGAGATTTCCCTTTTCTCCAACCCCCATATTTCCGGAAGTGCATTAACTGCATTGTATAAACTGTCCTCAGGAAACGTCAAATGTAAGCCACTCGCGGTGTCCAATTACCGTCGAAAAAGTCACAGGAAAGATGCCGGATAAAATGTGTCCAAGCGCCTTATGATTCGTGGAATCCCACAAACTTGCGCAGTCTCCGATTGGAGAGGGGACGCCCCGCCCACTCAGAGACGGCCCCTCAACTACTCACTTGACTTTGTCAAAACGCCCCTAACAGGTAAGTCGTCTATTTGTCCTCACTAAATCTCTGCTATTCATCTTTAACTGAATGCATTGCATAGACTATAGCACAACTTTTATTGTATGTAATAATATTTTATATTTAAAAAGGAAATAATTTTTGTGTATATTTCTCATTGATATAAAATTAATTTTTTTTTTATATACCTAACATAATCTAAACACTTTTTTGCTGTTAATTTACAAAGCGAAAATGTATCGATGAAATGAGATAACTGAATAATTTGCGTGAAATTTTTAAATTTTAAAACTGATGCTTTGAAGTATGAGATGGTAAGGAAAGATTCTTTTAAAGTACTTTTTTCCTAGGATTTATTGTTATTGATGCTGTGATGACACTATTTCTGGTTTATTCCAAACATATATGGTTTATCCATATTCAGACATAACTGAATGTATTGAATAGACTTTAGAGCAATTGTTTTGTGTGTATAATATAAATATTTTATTTATTAAAAGGAAATTTTATGTATGTTTTTCATTCATATAAAACTAATTTCTCTTTTATGTAACTAATTTAGTCTAAATACTTTTTTTTTGCTGATAATTTACAAAACAAAAATGTATCGATAAAACAAGACGTAAAGTGAATAATTTACCAGAAATTTTTTAATTTAAAATCTGATGCTTTGAAGTATGAGATGGTAAGGAAAAATTCTTTTAAAGTATTTTTTTCCTAGGATTTATTGTTATTGATGCTGCGATGACAGAATTTCTGGTTTATTCCAAACATATATGGTTTATCCATATTCATCCTTAACTGAATGTATGGAATAGATTTAGCGCAATTTTGTGTGTGTGTGTGTAATAATATTTTATGTTTAAAAAGGAAATTTTATGTACGTTTTTCATTGATATAAAATTAATTTTTGGTTTATTTTATATAAATAATTTAGTATAGACACTTTTTTTTACGTTTGGTAATAATTTACAAAGCGAAAATGTATCTATAAAACGAGACGTAAAGGGAATAATATACCAGAAATTTTTAAATTTTAAAACTGATGCATTGAAGTATGAGATGGTAAGGAAAAAATTCAATATTTAAATATTTTTTCCCTCAGATTTATTGTTATTGATGTTGTGATGACACTATTTCTGGTTTATTCCAAACATATATGGTTTATCCATATATGGTCTGGTTTATTCCAAACATATATGGTTTATTCATATATGGTCTGGTTTATTCCAAACTACACAGACAATATTTCTGATTTATTCCAAAATATATATATTTCAAGTTTTATTATATTTTAAGTGGCATTTTGTATTAATGGCATGAATCTAGAATTTGTTTCATGCATTTGTTTATTTTGAGGATGTGAATCCTTAATGTGAGCATCTATCGTAAAATTTAAGATCTCGGGATTATTGTTATTGATGTTGTGATGGTAATATTTCTGGTTTATTCTAAACATATATGAAAAGTTGTAAGCTATATATATATTATAGAGTTTTATTATTTTTTAAGTGGCATTCTATATTAATAGCATGAATTTACATTTTGATTCATACATTTATTTGTTTATTTTGAGTATGAGAATCATCATAACTGAATGTGAGAGTCTATAGTCAATCGTAAAACTAATACAATTTTATAAACATAATTTTCCAGCAATAAAAATTGGGTGTGAAAATATACTTCTATAAGACTGTGAAAGTATATATATATATATATATATATATATAAACTTTCTCAGTTTTATTGAAGTCTAATTTAAAAGTCTTTCTGTGCAAAAGAAAAATCATACATATTAAGAATTATAAGTTTATAACAAAATAATAATAATTTAAGGGAGATTTCACTAATAATTCAACGTAATTTTAATTCAACATAAAAATCATTCAGACGGTTTATTTAATTTTGTTTGACATTTTTTACTTTTGTGACTGTAATTTATATTTTGTCGTATCTCTTTTTGTTTTAAATTAATTAATAGGCTTCATTGTAAAAAATAATAATAATAATAAAAAACAAACAAAAAAAAAACCAATAGATTGAAGGAAGGAAGATAAAAGTTTTACGGAGCAAACAATTATTACAAAGTATTTCCTCCAATTATTTTTCTCCTTTTTCTTTTATTATTTTCTTTCCTTTTCTTTCAAAAAATTCAATTCTTTTCTTCTAAAATTATATTATTAATTTCTTTCCTTATATTTTATTCATAAATAATTATGTATAAATATAATATTCATAACGAATTTCTAGTATTTAAAACTAGCTTTATAGAATGGCAATATTAAAAAAATTTTGAAAAGTAAATTCAAATTAATAAATTTTATTTCTCAAGAAACAAAATATAGTAGCTGTTGAAACACACCTGGTTTGATACAATTTACACAATTATTTATTGTAGTATAAATTTAATGATATTTTGTGGTTTTTTATTAAGTAATTTAAATGTGAAACAGACGTAATTACTCAAATTAAAGAAAAAGCTATTTAAATTAAATTAAAAAATTCAGAATAATAAAATATTTATTTAGAAAATTATTTTAATCCTTAATTCTTATATAAGATTTTTTTTCGATGATTCCTTTAATTTTTTCTTAATATTGCAGATTTTTTTCTCATATTTGTGCAAATAAGTAATTTGTTTTTTGATTCAGATATTTATTTTGTATTTTAAAATGATTTGTTGTTTAAAAATAGTGATTATATTTAATAATAAAAATTATGCAATATTTAACATATAACAGTATAACACTATAATATAACAGTTTAACACAAATTTTTAAATGCTTTTTCAAATTTCAAAATCAAAAAATTTTTATGATTTGGAAAAATTTCGTGGATTTAAGCTATTTTAAAATAAGCAAGCATAACTTCTTAATTCATTCACAGGAGTTTCCGTTTCAAATACTATCAGGTATGATTTTATTATTGCTTTCGAATAAAATCTGTGATAAAAGTGATTTTTATTACTTTCATAAATGCCTTATTTCATTTGGTTCCGCATTAATGTTAACCAAAAAGAAATGATCTGCATGATTTTAATTTTTAATTTAAATAATTAAACGTTATTTAAATAATTAGACGTCTACAACCTTGAATAAATAATGTAAATAATGTAATAGCAGAAAAGATTTTAAATGCACAAAAAGTTTGATAAATATGAGTTAAAAAGTTTTAATGAAAAATGTTTCAAATCATATGAAAACATTTACTTACATATGCATTAAATTTAAGTTCATATAATTGGCAATGTACGTAATTTTTAATTATTTTTTGATTTCGATATAAGTGCTCATATAATAACATAAAAATGTTCATAAAAATAGAAATTCAGATAAATATTCATATAATCTACAATGTACGATAATTTTTAGTTACTACTTGATTTCGATATAAATGCTCATATAATTACATTCAAATGTTCATAAAAATAGAAATCCAGAAAAATGTTCATATAATTTGCAATGTACGATAATTTTTAATTATTTTTTGATTTTGACAGTGAAACTGAGTAGTATTGAATTTATAAATTTATCAAACTTATTTTTATTGAATTTTCTCAGCTATACATGAAAAAATTTAATCTCCATGTATAGTCACGGGATTTTAATCCAAAAGTATCATCCATATAATTTATTTAAAAAGCCCATTCTGTTTTTACATTTCTGCTTAGTAAATTCTCTAATGAATCAATAATTATGTTTTAGGTATTTTAAATTTACGATGTAACTTGCCGTCTTAAGTAGAAATATACTTAGTAGTACATTTCTACTTAAGACGGCATCTGAAAGTCTTCTAGACGGTTAGAAATACTATCGTATGGAACAAAGAATAGTTCTGTCTTACGCTTCTCTACAGATTCTTTTTTTAAGACGAGAATCATGATCTTTCTCTTAAGCTCTAACTAACGTCCCAGTTGATTTTTTTTAATATACATAAAAAAGAAGAAAAATAGACAATTTTTTTCATTTAATTTGCTCAATAATAAATAAATCTAGGACTTAAAATACTTATATGAGGCAGACATACATAATTATATACATATCTATGGTATTTATGGTATGGTATACTGATAGATTCCATATAACTGAAACATCAAACAGAATTTTTTATGTTATAGCAAGACTAAATATAATTTTCCTTACTATCATGGATTAAATTTTTTAGCTGTGTTTGTCCTGAGCAGTCTAAATTTTTGGACAATCTAAATCGACGAAACCCTTTTCGACATTTGGATTTTATACCGAATGAAATAAGCATATATAACTTAAGTACATATGCAATCAAGCATGCACTCAGGGTGGGTTGCTGTCGATCTTGAGCCTCCCTCCGCCAAGTTCATAACTGAAATATGTGTATGTGTTCAAACTTATGACGGCATTTATCCATTTGTTTTTTTGTTTAATATTTAGTATTTCAATGAATCAGTTTTTTTCCTTAGTTTCAATTTTATTATTGCTATAGAATTTAGTTATTTTGTTGATAGAATTTGTTGATTGAACAGGCGTTTTTCCTGGTTAAGTTTTATTGCATAATTCATAGAAATATTGAAGTTAATATAAACGATGTAATTGATGAACCGGAAATGAGAAAAGAAGATTGAACTTTAATTTATAATTTGTTTAGGTAATTTTTTTAGAAATTAACTTTTTATTTATTTTTTTGTGTGCTTAATTTGTTCATCTTGATTTTAATGTTCTCTTTTTTATATCTTCGAGTGGAATTATTGCGATATAAAAATTATTAATAAAATAGTTAATACTTTTCAACTTCAGATTTTTCAATTTCCACTTCAGATATCGGTTAGCTTTATTTTGTTGATATCCTCTTAAGTCAAAATCCTGCGGTCCGCGCCCGTATGCAACTATAATTTAATATAAAAGATCACCTTATCATTGCATTGCCTGGAGCACTAGTGAATTGTTAAAATGGCCATGTATTTATTACTGACAATTTGTGAAAATTGATTGATTCAATAATTACAAAGTATAACTTCTTGCCCCCTGGATGCAGTGGAACCTATTGCATTTCGGCATTTTATGAAAACATAGTGTGGCAATAATTCTAATTGTTGCCTATTCAATTCTAATTGTTCTAAATGTTCAATTCTAATTTCCAACAATTCTGAGTTATTGCAACAATTCTAACTGTAAAAAGAAATTACATTCCTTTTTATTCTTCATTCATTGTATACAGTTTCAATTTAGTTCCATTTTGATTTAGACATAGGACGGCTTTACATCTTATTACTCTCAGTTATTTTGATATATTAAATAATAAACTGAGCAATATCTTTTCATTAAAAATGTTTTCCTGATTTTATACAATTGATGTTGCACTTAAATTCACTTATTGCACAAAATTTTTTTATAGGAATATATATTCTTAAATGATAAGTTCGTATAAATAACAAATGCAATGCTTTACTTTCTACTTTCATTTTTATTCACTTCTAAAAATATTTCGAAAATACTTTTTAAATCAAGCAAGATTATTAGAGATTGAAAGTGCCAATTTACAAATTAAGAAGTTTATGCTGATATTGTTTATTAGTTATCTAAAATTGATTATACGGTTACATAAACTCATATTATCGTATAATAATCGTAATGTATAACATCAACGTAATTTATAACACTAACGAAAATATAATAGTTGAATAAAAAATTTACAATAGTACTATCTTTGCGGTTTATTTTATTTTCAGATATCTGATATTTTATATTAAATGAAAAGAATAACATATTATTATAAAACTGTTTACTTGACCGAATTTACTGATGTTAATAAAGTTACACAATCAATCAGATGATGTTCATACAAGTTTTCTTGGATGTATAAAATTTCATTAATTAAAAATTTTAAAATGTTTTAAAATTTTATCATGTATTTTGACAAACCGAAAATTAATTGGCTTATGATACAAATATGTTTTTATTTGGAACTTTTGAGGGCAAAATGGTACTTTTAAAAAGACTTTGAGTTCATTTATTCAACTCTGAGTAAACTAAATGGATCAAATCCAAGTTTTTAATTTTAAGAATCCAAACCTGTAACGTTATGATTTAAAGACTAAAAAGAAAAAAAACATAGCTGTTTGAAATAAAGATAAAACATGAATTACAATATATATTTATGAATTAAGATTTCAGTTTAAATGCTGTTACCAACAGTTGTCTTCACATTACTATTAGAATTATGCCTATTGCTTAATCAAAACCAATTGCTTGGATGATATTTTTAAAAAGAGAAATTTTAATTTTAATTTTACGCATATGTAATGTACAGAGAATTTACTATTTAATTCTAGGAATAACTAGTCTTTATCCTTACATGCTTTTAGCAGAATCATATGAAAGAAAAATAAGTAACTTATGTACTAGTTACTTAATGAATTTTTAATAGTTATTTACAAACAGATAAGAAAATGTTTAATAGTAAGATAAGGTGAATCATTTTCGTTTCAGAAGATTTTGTACCAAGTGATTGATTCAGTGATTGATGATTGATTTAAGGATTGATGATTGATTTAATGATTGATGATTGATTCAATGATTGATGATTAATCAATTATTATTGAATCCTTTGATTAATTCAATGAATCAAATGTTTTTAATTATTTACTTTCATCAAATGAATAAAATGACTGAAACATGAATTAATAAAAAAGATAAAGATGGCATTAATTAAAGAGGAAAAAAAAAATGCTTTTTTTTTATGCCACTTAATAATTATTTACAAAACGATAAGAAAACGTTTAATATTAAGATGATGATGATGATAAACGTTTAATATTAAGATTATGATGATAAACGTTCAATATTAAGATTATGATGTGAATTAATTTTCATTTCAGGAGATTTTGTACATTTTTGTATTATCTCACCCGATAAAATGAATTATTTTCGAAATGAATGAATCAAATGGTTGATTCAATGATTGATGATTGATTAAATGATTGATTCACTGAATCAAATGTTTTTTTATAGTTTACTTTCATCGAATGAATAAAATGACTGAAACATGATTGATTAAAGATTGATTGATTGAAGTTAAAGATTACATTTATCAAAGGAAAAAACATTATAATAGCACATTTTAGCTTTTTTTTTATTAATGCCATTTTGAGCGTAGTTCTGTTCTTATTTTTGTTATTATTCTTTAAATCAAAATTTAGATTCGTTGACTGAACTAAGATTTTAGATTTATTTTTTTAAAGCCAATCAAACTTTTAAAGATAATGAAAACTCAAAATACAATTTCTTTTTAATTACCATAATACACACGTGAAAAAAATTTGATTTACATTTAACTTATTTATACAAATTAGATTTTAAAACAATCATTTTCTTAAAATTTAATTGTTGTTATGAAGTATATCAAGGGATGTACTTTAAATTTCATTGAAATTATAAAGTAATGAAAAAGCACTGAATTGCACAAATGCAGTTCAGTTAATGGATCTGTATTAGAAATAAATCTAACAAAACAATATAAAATCGATGTCCCTGAAAGCTATTCTTTTATTAGCTTAGTTTAATTTTTCACCTGAATTCAAATAATCAAAATATATAATTATTATTGAACTATGTTTACATCTCTCATCATCTTAGTTGTACTTTGATACTTGTTATAATAAAAATAAATGTTGTTAATTATCAGTTAATGACATAAAGAAATCTATAATTCTTTATTTTTTTTATATGATACTAAAATAAATGTGTATGCGAATTTAAAATACACTGTTATTATTAATATTTTCTATCTTTTCAATTTTATTATAATAAATAATTGTTTACATCTCTCATCATCTTAATTGTATCTTGATATTCGTTAAAATGAAATAAATGCAGTTAATTATCAGTTGATGACAGACATAAATCTATACTATAATTCTTTTTTTTTATAGGATACTGAAATAAATGTGTATGCGAATTCAAAATGCATTATTATTATTAATTTTATCTGTCTTTACAACTTTTTTATACAAATAATAGCTTTTTAAACGAACTGCAGTATTTCTGATGTAATTAATAGATATAACTTTGTAAAAAGAGTATTTGATCGTGACATAACTTCATTAACATGATTTGGAAATTTTAATACCAAGTAAAACAATTTATCAAAATAAACCTTACAATGCAAATGCAGAATTTTTATTTTTAGAAATTTTCTGTCATATAAAAGGTTGAAATTGAAGAAAATAAACAAAAAAGTTAAAAATTTGTTAAGTTGAACTAAAACTGAGGAATACTTATTTAAAAAAGTATTTACGTATCTTGAGTGGGAAATTGTATAACTGAACAAATGCATTGCATTTAACGAATTAGTATTAGAAATAAATCTAACAAAATAACATAAGATAAAGGTAGTTGATCGATTTTGGTTTGTTGCTCTACGGTCATCTTGTGCACACGTGAGCAGACGGGGACCAACAGTTTAAAGTGGGTTCCGAACCCCCACAAACATTCATGGCACCGCCGAGACACGTAGATAGCACCAGAGCGCTAGTCACTCGGCCATCAGGCACCTAAAGGTAGTTGAAAACTGCTCTTTTAGTAACTTAGTTCAATGTTAAAATTTTTCAATTGAACACAGATAAAAATGTACTGTTATTAATAATATATATATTATATTTAATTATATATATTATAATTATAATTTTTATATATATATATATATATATATATATATACTGTTATTTGAAAAATAAATTCATCTCCATCTTTGAATATATATAAATAAGATTGGGAGTCTTACATATATACATTGTCTTGTAAGTCTCCCTAGTCTTTTATTTCACATAAAAAAGGATAAAATATATGTTTGACTTTCAACTATTAGTTTATTTTGTTCTAAAAAATAAATATTTCTTTAAAAAAAGTAACTTGGATATAGTTTCAACCGTGTTAAAAAATAAAAAGATCTAATACTGGTTCAGTGGAAGAACAAATTTATAACAATCACGTTTTTAACACACTAAAAGAATCAATCTCATAAGTAAATCGAAAGTTTCCGATCCAGTATCTCATCTCATAGAAACTTCAGCCAACACTGGGAAAAAAAGGAAGTAAAAATAATTGTTAACCCCCAGGTTCTATTTTTTTGTAACAGGCTGCATTTAAACGGTGTATAAAAGTATTGATTTTCAATGGGTACTTTCTAACAGTTAACGAGCTTTGTGAGTTCTCAGGTAGAATTTCTCTTCAAGATATTTTTAAGAAGTTTCAATCTATCCAGCCCTTGTCTGGACTTTTGAGAAATATAAACATTTTAAAAATTTGTAGAAAAAAGAGTAAACATAATATTGTTGTAGTTGCTTTTATCGGAACTTTATTGCAGTTTCTAGAAATTTTTGGAAGATTTTGAGGATGAAGGTAATGCGTTTTATAAAATATTTAAGGAAAAACATTTAAGAATTCTTGTATATATATATTTTCCTTGGTATTTTATTTTTTCCCTTTTATTTTGTTATTGTTTATGTTGTATTATTTTTATTTTGTATATAAAAGAGGTAAAACAAAATTTTTGAGCATTGAATCTTGAGCTTAATGCATTTTGTTACTTCATTTTAACTATGTTCAAAATTTAAAAAAGAAAGTCCACTTTTTATCTTTATTCCAAATTTAAAGATATTTTTTGTTTGAATTTTATCTTTTCGGATAATAAATAAAATATATAAGAGTTGTTCTAGACGAGGATTAAAAGTTAAACATATTTTAAGTATTGTTTTAACAAACATCGTTTTCTTTTTGTTGTAAAAATACAATATAAGGACTCGGGGTGAAGTAATACCATTCTTAAATCTAATTGTTTCTCAAATTTCTGTGTGACAACGTAATCTATAAGCCTTAGAAACTAAAGAGGCTGCTTTGGGATAATCTCCAATTGAAAAAAAATATGATGCAAGTTGTAGGTGATGTTAATTTCACTTAATTTTAAAATGACCAATAACAGATGCATGAACCTGTATTAGCAACATAAATAAATTGTTTTACGTCAAAAGTCATTGAAGAGGAAGGTAATGCGCTTTATAAAACATTCAAGGAAAAAAATTTAAGAATTCTTGTGTATATATATATATATACATTCCTTGATATTTTATTTTTTTCCTTTTTATTTTGTTAATGATTATTGGTATTTGGTTTATGTTGTATTATATTTACTTTGCGTACAAATGAGATAAAACAAAATTTTTGATCTTTAAATCCTGAGCTTAATGCATTTTGTTCATTTTAACGATGTTCAAAATTAAAAAAAAAAGAAAGAGTAGCTATTCCAAATTTAACGATAATTTTTATTTGAATTTTTAATATTTTTCGATAATGAATAAATTGTATAAGAGTTTTTCTAGGCGAAGATTAAAAATTCAACAGATTTCAACAGACAAAGTTTTAACAGATCAGAATTCAGCAGTAACTGGAATGGAAAACAAATGGCGCTAGAAGTTTGGCTTGATGATTGAATACAGAACAAACGTGATTATTTTCTTTTTGCTGTATGCGATGTTAATTTTTTTAAATTTTAAAATGACCATAAAAGAAACTCTGCTGTTAGCAACAGAAATAAATTGTTTTACTTCAGAATCAAGCAGTAACTGGAATGGAAAACAAATGGCGCAAGAAGTTTGGCTTGGTGATTGAATACAGAACAAATATGATTATTTTCGTTTTACTGTAATGCATCGTGTTTATTTCTTTATTTTTGAAAAAATTTCGAGTTTAACATTCACTATGGTCGTGGCGATTGAGAAAATCTGTTTTGAAAGTTGAGACGTATAGAGTTCGTGATGCTACTAATGTTTTTACAAAAGTAGCGATACTTAATCATCTTTAATACTGCTAGAATTTCTTTTAAACATTAAGAAAATAGCTTATTTAAATTTAATTATATTAAAATAGCTTGTAAATTTAATTATATTAAAATAGCTTGTAAATTTAATTATATTAAAATAGCTTGTAAAGTTAATTATATTAACATACTCTTTTACTGAAATTAGGGATTTCATTTTGAACTTATGTAAAATTTTTTACGCTTTTCAAGTGACGTATTTCATGTACTTAGTTTTAGTGATAAATAGTTTGAGATTTTGTTCCAACTTCTTTTTATTATTTATTGATTACTCACTGGTGCATTGGGCCTCATTACTTTTTCTTCAGCTTTATACATATGGGGGAATAACATTATATGTTTCTTTCCTGTGGCATTATTATTCAATTATCCACTGCAATTGAATTCATTTTTTTTTCCAAGAAATTTTTAAAAACACTGTATTCTATTTCGTTTTTGAAGCTGCGAAGCGACGAATATTAATTTTTTTAGATAAATGCAATTCATGCTAATTTAATTTCCACTTTCTAGCATTTATTTTTCATCCGCAGCTAGTTTAAATAAATTATCTTTTGATTTTATTTCGTTCCAGTCTCATCTATTGTTATAGAAGAAATGTCTTAATCTTTTTCTTTATAATCAAAATGACTGAAATAATTTAATCCAGCTGTTTATATATTCTATTAATTATTATTTTCTCAGTATTTGTGCCATGATTATATTTATGACATATGTTAGATAAGAAATTATGACGAAATATATTACTTGTTAGTATCCTGTTGAGAATGTTAACAAAAGTGCAATTTAGTTCATTCGCTTTATTTAAGTGTAGCTTTATTACAATTAAATGACTAAAATTATCTACAGTTATGTACATTCGTAATATATATATATAATAAATATATATTAAGAATGTACATAACTGTAGATCATATATATATATATATGTGTGTGTGTGTGTGTGTGTGTGTATGGGCATCATGGCCGAGTAACTAGCGTTCGGGTCCACAAGTTTCGGGTTAGAGTCCCATCTGTGCCACGGATGTTTGTGGTGGTCCAGGATCCACTTTAAACTGTAGGTCCCAGTCCAATATGACGGTAGAACGGTGGGCGTAGGATTACCAACCTACTCCATAAAAAGAAAACATCTCCTGTCTCGAAATCTGCCAGTCGGCAGATGGCCTTCGCCCGCTATATGGCTGTTGCGCCAATGAAGATATATATATAGGGAGAGACAGGAATAACTACAATTTATTTTGAGTTATAGTTTTAATCTGATACTGATACTGATTTATACTTATACAATTAAATATATATATATACTTTAAGTCCAATCCTGATTATTTGTTTTAGAAATTCTTTGACAGCTGAGCCAGGGGTGTTTTAGTGGATGAGATTAAAGATTCGGTCCTCGCTGACTCCTAATTAGAGCCATTTAAAATGGTTTTGCCAGGTTACAATATGCTATACCGTTGTTCTACTGAAAGAGTGGGTGTTTTCCTAATTTTCATCCTGTGTAATATGAATGAGGATTATCGTTTAAAAAAAAGATCGATAATATCTCATAGAAAGCAAATGTTGGTACATCGAAGAACCCTTTGTTGGATATATATAAATTGATTCTACGGAACTCATGTAGATCGACAGTACCTTTTGCACTGAAAAAGATATACATATTTTTTATCTATAGAATTTTCTCATATCTACTCTTTTTTTTGTTGTTGTTTTGTAGGATTTCGTTGTATTTGTTGCTCTTTTTTTGTGTTGTAACTTTCGTTTTGTTGTTATTGTTACAGATTCTATGACATAAAATACAAAATGCAAAATTTTATTTGCTGATTCCTCATCCCAACAATGTATCTATGCAACAATCCCAACTAAATTTTTTGATACAGATAATATAAGTTATATTATATAACTATCTATAAAACAAAGATACGTTTTTAACGGTTAAATTTTCCAAGCTGGTTAAATGACTTGTTTTTAAATTATAAATATAATGTAAAGCATTTAAATAAGTAAATTTGGTGTTCACTATTGTGGTGCAAAATTTTTTATATTTCAAATGATCTTATTTACTTTGATTTCACAATCCTTTAGTTATCCTCTATCCCCCAATTTTGTTTGAGATTTTTACTTAGAAACATTTTCTCTTCTACTTTAGAACATAGCTTTATATTACTTTAGAACATCGCATTGTTTCTTTGTCATTCGATACCACAATAATATTTTTAACAATATATGATAAAATCCATTGTAAAATATTCTATTTTTAAACAGATAATGAAGCTTTATTCTACTTAAGGCAGAATGCTTTTAAACATATTTCATTCATTCCATTTATATTTATTATATAACGTTTTTAATGTTACAAGCACAGTGCTAAGAATAATTTTTTTAATAATAAATTATAAATTAAAAACATATAATATTACATTTTATCTGTTCTTTTCTTCAGAACATTATTTTAATAATGGTTTACTGGTTGGGAAAGCTATCAAATATCTCTAAAAAAGACAAAACTTACATGCACTTACGTACGAAAATTAATAAAATTGAAAAAACAATGTATTTTGATTAAATAAGTTACTTTAATTTCTTTTTATTTTAATTCTAAATATAATGTAAAGAATTTAAACAAGTACATTTAGTGTTCAATTTTGTGGTGTAAAATTTTTACATTTCAATTGATAGCATTCACTTTAATTTTATAACCCTTTAATTATCCCCTATCCCCCCTTTTTTGTTTGAGATTTTTACTTTGAAACATCATAGCGTCTACTTTAGAACATCGTTTTATATAAGTTTTTTTTTTTTTTTTTTTTTTTTTTTTGTCATTCGATATCACAATGTTATTTTGAATTACAAGGTTCTCAAATACTTCAAAAATAAAATGATTGCTTTCAATTCTTATAATTCTATAGGATTAATACTTTATTAAATTTGTGATTTTAATTTCTGCTTCAGCTTGTGCATTATTATAACAGAAATTTTCAGTGTCAATTCAAGAAGTTAAATTAATTCATATAGAATAAAAGCATGTCAATATTTGTCGTCAGTTTTTTTTTAAATAGTTACAAATTGTTTTTTTTTTTTAATTTAAAAATTGTAAGACACATATGATTATTTTATATTCACGGATAAAACTATAAATATTATTTATAACCTAAAAATTCATAACATAATAACTCTAAAAATTTGCGATTTTTGTTTTCAATCAACCTAAAAATTTGTGTTTATTTCAAGAATCTATATCTTTTATACGATGTTATAATTTAATCTGATAATTTTTACATTTTGAAAAATAAATATGAACAATCATTTATATTTTCACCTTGAAAGTGAAATGACTTGTTTTTCAATCTCTCTCTCTTTATATATAGATATATAGATATATATAATATACATATTTCTTGTTTTATAATATATATATATATATATATATACTTATATATTTTTCGAAATTTATGTGTGTGTCCGCCTATGAACGGCCTCAATTTACATCCAAATTTCCCCAAAATTTGCAGAAATAATTCTGAAAAAAAGTCAAGTTCAAATGAAAAAAATTTCGAAATTTCAATATTCGTTAAAAAATTACTCAATCTGGGATAAATTAGGTTTTACGCCAATTTGGCAACATTCCATGGTTGACGTTATTTCTCTACTGTCCCGTCTTCGGATGATCTAGATTTGATAGCCATAAGGTGCCTAGCTCGTTCTAGTGTGAGGTTATGAGAAAGAGTTCATTGAACTTCCCACTGGGTTTTAATGTTAAATTTGCAATGCCGCCTGAGAAAAGAAGACTATTCAGTCAGACCAGAATTGACTTTAAACGAAGAGCAGCACGTAAATCTATAGAAAATGTGGAGATATCAAACAAGTGGAATGAATCTAATAGGTCGAGAATGACCAATGCTAGATTTGAAAATGCGAAGATATTGCCTTGAACAGACATGAATCTTGATAAATAAGTTAATAAGTTTTATTTTCTAATGCCTTGCAACGCCGTAATGAAAAATAGCAATTAATAATTTCATTCATATAACCTGTGTTAGAAAATCAGACATGCATGAGCAAACATCTCGTTTCGGCAAGAGCTAGAAAACTCACAATAGCAAGAAAAATTTATCGGTGCTCTGCTATTATTTCTGTTGTCATTAGCTTTTCATATATAGGCAAATTTATTAACCATTTCATTAAGAAAAGGGATGCATTAGATCTTGTTCAGCGAAAATTTATTTTATGTGTTACATGTTTTATGCAAATTTAACGATGTGCTCTAATTAATTGTGCCTTTAATTTGTATTTCAATTTATGAAATCCTTGCCTTGCTTATCTGATTTCTGGTTAAGGCATATGTATAGTTAAATTGTTTCGATAGGAGTAGAGCATCTTCAGAACAATCAAATTTCTCTTTACGACAATTCAATTTTTTTGTTGTAGGTAGTGAATAAAATATAATTTGATGTTTAGGTTGAAACAAAAGTAAACTTTATTAGGGCTTGATTCCACCTGATACTAAAATCTCACATCGCACAAAATATCACATCGCATTACTTTAGCACACATCATTGCGGGAAGAACTGGCATCACCTTGAAAACTAGTCAGCACTTACTACCACCGAGCCTCGACTGGAGCACTTTGCTAATAATCGAATGCAACATGAAAAAATATATATTTATGTATATAGTGGATTTCGAATGGATAGCATCTTAAGATATACAAGTATTACTTTATCTTTTCCAGGACAGTTAAGCCTTTCTTTTTAAATTTAAATTAATATAATTTTTCTTGATTTAGATTGAAAAGAAGAAAACTGGGAAGTAATAGCTGTGATCATGGAATCACCGGAAGTTGGGCGTGGAGTGCGCAGACCCAAATGCGCTCGATGCCGGAATCATGGGTGAGTAAATTGCATTTATTGTAATTTTTTTAAAGTAATATAGGTATTGCAAGCCATTTTTTTTTCTTTTGTGAAGTAATATAGAAATTGCAAGCCGTAATTTTTTTTTTTCGAAAATATTGATTTAAAAAAAACAATGATCCGAAGGGAAGACGATTGATTGTCTCTAAGATATTTGCAGTTAATGAAACTATTTTAAACCGGGGGGGAAAAAAAAAAAAAAAAAAAAAACACCTGATTTAAATACGCATTCAAGTAAAAGTCTTAATTTCAAAGATTTCGATTCTAACAATAACTTTTTTCCTTTTACGTGATATGAACCATCATATTAAGTTATAAAAAATAGATGCTGCACATGTCACAAATACCCTAAAATGCCATGAATTCAGTTCAAATGCCATGGATCAGAAAATGGAATTGTATTTGCATCACGCTGCCGCATGAAAGTTCTCTGATGCCTTTACATTAGGTTTTTTCAAACAAAATTGCCTAAAAATTATGGATGGTAACCTATCCAATAAAAATAGAAAAGATTAAAATCGTTTAAAATTTTAAAATTTAAATTAAATTAGATCAGATAAAATAATCAGAAGTCAAAGATAAATAGTTTTTAATGAAAAGAATGCGTCAGGATCATTTTCAGCCAGTTTGATATCAGACAATTTCTTAAAAATACAAGTACATTGCAATACTTATCAATTAAGTTTCTCTAAAAACTTCATATAGCTTCTTTGAAATACTTTTTGGTATTGTATTGTCTGTAATTGATATGGCAGGCTTTAAAAATTTTAATTATTAATAAATAACAATGTTTCACATTGTTGATAAGGTAAGATTAAAAAAAATAAGTAGTGACTTTAGCACACATCAGTATGGGAAGAACTAATTTCACCTTGAAAACTAGTCAGCACTTATTACCACCGAAACTTAACTGTAACGCTTTAACAGTAATCAAATGCAAAATAATAGCACACATGAAAAAATATATATTCGTGTAAGTAATTATTTCAAGAAATTTTTTTCGCGTGAATAACATCTTAAAAAAAGTAAGTGAAAGTGAATTAAATTTTCTAATTGAATGGTATTTTCTCCTTCCTTACCACGGAAGTTCTTATAAAAACTGATCGTAAGTATGACTTATATCATTCTTCCTTTAAAAGAAATATGTACCATAGTCACAAGGCATTAGTTATAATTTTTTATTAATGTGATACAAATTCTTATTAATTTTGAAGAGTAAGTATATGTTTATTTATTTCTCCTGGATATACTCTTATTGTCTTAATTTATGGTATGAAATTTGAACGTAAGTAAATTTCACATATATTTTTATTAATGTTTATTTTATAGTTAATTTTCTACATAAATAAATAATTGTAAATTGACAAGAAGGAATAAGTTAGAAGCTTGAAGATAATCAAAGTTTATTTTTTTTTTAGAATATTCAAATGGTAATTCCAAGTTTTCATCACAGGACAAGTTTATTTTTACTTCGGGGTATGAAAAATATTTTTTTAAAGTTCACAAATTTCTTTCTGGAATCTGAGCGAAATAATTATTAAAGATTTTTTGCCCTCTTTTAAGGCCAGAAATGTAGGAATTTTATCCCCCGTTTCAATTTACTGGTTTGTGCAAGTCAAAGACTTTTCATCCTTTCAGAAAATATATCTGATACAATGAAATCGTAATTTTTACCATCAAAATATATTAGATAATTGAAATTTCTTAGACAGCTTTCTCAATTTCATTTAGATACATTATAATTTCAGCTTTCAGAAATTATAATAAAAGTATTTCAGATCTATACTCAAATTTTTATCAGAAATGCTGTAATTTCATAGACTTAACTAGACTCAAGTTCTCATTAGAAATTTTTGAAATATTTATTCTATACTTATCATATAGCATTATATACCCTCCTTTTTATAGCTAGTTATAAGTTGACAATTTTCATTTAAATAATTATAATGTTAATTGATACAATTGCTTATGGAATTGTTTTTATTAATTATCTTATCTATGATTTGGGTTTTGGATTTATAAAACATTTCGCAAATTTTGGTTTTTACTTTTTAAGCTTGAAAACTCTTCTGTTCTAGTTCTTGTTTTAAGGTATCTGAATTGGATCTTTTTTCTCTGTCATTTTTTTAAAACTGCAAGATAAAACATGAACATTTACTCCTAACATTTACATTTGCTACTTAGATAAAAAAAAAAACGCTCTTGTCATTTATAAATTTGCATTATCCATTATCGCATACCTTTACTGTTGAATATTTCTTACGTTCAGTTAAATTTTAATTTCTTATCCAGTAAAAGTTCACATTTAACATAAATATTGAAGTTCGAAATTTAATACAGTAATAAAATTCAGTTTCAGGTGAAGGGATTTTCAGTTCTTTTTCTTCATTGGGCGGCCTGATGGATCAATTAGATACCGCTTTTATCTTTGATACCCTAGGCTTCATGTTCCAATCCTGGCTGTGGATGTTCGTTAGTGGTTCGGAATCCTCGTTAAATTGTAGGTCCCTGTCTAATTAGACGACGCACAAAATGACAGTAGAGCGACAAAGCAAACCAATCTTCGTCATTGGCATAACAGCCCCATGGTGAGCCAAGGTCGTCTACCTACTGGCAGCTTTCGAGACAGGAAATGTTATTTTAACGGGACGGGGTTGTCAGCCCTATGCCCAATGCTCTACAGTCATATTAGACTGGAACCTACTGTTTAAAGTGGATTCCGAATCACTACATTCGTCCATGATCCCGCCGGAACTCGAACCAAAAACCTGTCACAGAGCACTAGTTATTTGGCCATCAGGCTCTTGATTTACAGTTATGAGCCCAAAATACTGGGCAATCTATTAAATTAAAAATTAATTATAATGTGATAAACTGTGACATTTTTTTCCGTAAAACAATATTCGTTATGAATTTTAAACAGTCAACTAAACTAAAAAATAACACTTAACGTAGAAAAAATGTTGTACATAATTAAAGAGCTTCGTTTCTTTAATTACTTTTCTGCACAAAAGTGACTATCAATTGTAAAATGGGAATGTGGTAGTAATTCTTCCTTTTCTTATTACAATGAAATCCTAATTCAATTGAAGACTGAATTTACATCACTATATTTTTCTTTTGTTATATCAAGAATATGCATGTTATGATCAAATGAAAATTACGATAAAATTCATATAGTTGTCAGTGTCATGTTTCATCATTCACTTTTGTCTGTCTAACAGGTATATCAGTTGGCTAAAGGGTCACAAACGCCACTGTCGGTTTAAAGATTGCGTATGCCCAAAGTGTAATTTAATAGCAGAAAGACAGCGGATCATGGCCGCCCAGGTAGCCCTCAAAAGAAGCCAGTCAGCAGAAGATTCAATAGCAATTGGCTTGAGGAGTGTGGCAACGGGTACTCCTCTTTCCTACTTGCCTCCAGGACCCATCTTCGGAATACCCTTGGATAGCAATAACAAGAAACAAAGTAAAGAACCATCATTATTTTATACATGTAGATAGAAATCAATTTAATTATATTAAGCGAAGTATAATAGTGACGATGCTGACAAAAATTCAGCTTTTTTTTTTTTTTTCTCTTGCATAATTTCGTAATTTCAGTTCATGAATCTGTTTTATTTTTCTCAATGATTAACTTGGGGAAAATTTTACTTCAGACTTTTTCAAAAAATCAGCTCGTGTTTGTCAGATATTCGAATGAAAAATTTTTTTTAACTAATAACTAAAGCTTTTTAACTAATAACTAACTAACTTTTTAAAATTAATTAGCTAACTTCTTTAACTAATGAAATTTTAATTGATAAAACTTTTAACTACTAACTAACTACCTTTTTTAACTAACAAAATTTTGATCCTATTTCTATCATGAATTGAATATGAATTCATCTGGATATTGAGTAATGTATTCAATATACCAAACAGCTATTCCGTTTAGTACTTTCCTTTGAAATTGAGACAGCAAAACAGCACAGACATTCAAACTTTTAATGAAAATAATTGATCTTTTTATAAATTTGTAAATGTGTTTAAATAAAATTTTTTTTTCTATTTTTCCAATAATTGAAAAAAAATTCTGTGCTTTAAGTGTTTTTATTAAAAGCGCAATACACTTGTTAGGCTTAAGATAAGATATTTCCTATTGTCTTTCTATGCGTTGCGTAGGTGTTGAAAAAATTACTATTAAAAATAAAGTACCCATGTAAAATAAGTAACCCCCGTAAAATAAGTAACTCAAGTTATACCCATTTTTATTAAATTCTAACACAATAAAATTTATTTATGACACAAGTTAGAAAAAATTAAATTTAATTGAAAATTATATAAATTTTTAAACATATCATCTGTTTCCTAAATAAACCCTGAAAATGTTTCTCTTGATGTTTAAACCTTTAAAATAAATATTTTTTATTGATATACATCCAGGTGATAATACAATAGTAATTTATTAGGTCTCATATTTTAAGTTATTATTGTTAAGTTATTGTTATGTATCTCATAGTTTGCAAAAATGAAAAAGTCATTTAGAATTTAAATATAATAAATATTGCATATTTTTATAACCTTACATACTTTTACAGATTACATTGTTTATTTACGCAGCTCAAAATATTTTTATAAATTACTTTTTATTCTTTCTGAGATAACAAATGAAAATCGGTTTTTATGAATTTTTTTCAATTTTAAAGCTATAAAAAAATTAAAGATAATAATAGACACAATTTTTTTTTTCGTAAGATCATTGGAAGTTTGGTGATACCCCCTTTTAGTTTTAAAAGAAAACCATTTTAATTGCCTTTTAAAAATTTTGGTGCTCATCTGTAACAGTATAAAATAATTTCAGATTCTTTTACTTCTTTTTGGAGATAACAAATAGAAACCAGTTTTATGATATTTTTCGGTGTTTTAAAAATGATATAAAAAAGAGAGTTGAAAAAAATATTATAGCCTCTCCATATATACATTAGAAACGTCAGTATAAATTTTAGTGATGATCTTTTTATTTTAAAGATACTTCTCATAATGTTATTGCGAGATTTATAATTTGAAATTTCATTACATTGCTTGTTAAATTTCTTTTAAATCCATTCGAATGGAAAATTTTCGTTACTAGCGTTTCATCTAAGCGATATCAAATAAGTATCAAAAACTAATCTTATATTTTTTGTATATATTGTAACTTTAATTTAGCAAAATGCTATAGTATTTTCTTTACGTTTACGTGTAAGAATCTTAAGTTGATTTGACATTACATAACTGACAATACCAAATAACCGAAGTGGAAATACCTTAATGAAATTATCAACAAACTATCAGATTAAAGGGCTAAATGTTGATAAATCACTAAAAAAATCCACACAAAGCTGAGTTATAATGCGACTTATCAGTTTTGCGTAATCATTTAAAATATTTCCGTAATTTGTAATTTTTGTAACACTTAATTTTGTGTTTGTGTACGTATGTTTATAAGTGAAAAAGAAAAAAATCAATATTACATTTCATATCATTTAATCAATATTAGATATCATATATTATTATCAATTTAAACTATTCAGTTTTTAGTTTTTATTTTATTATGATTATTAAAATTTGCTGAATATTTAATTCATCTCAAAATGGAATTAAATTACGAAAAGTATAACTTGTCTTCAAAGTAAAATCAGTAGCAATTAAAATCTAATTTTGTCATGTAATTGTTTCTAATATTGAATTGCTATCATCTAAAATTATTGCTATGATTGTCATAATTACTATCATTTGTCTTGCACTAAAGACATTATACACTTAGTAAAGTCTAAAACAAACGAAAGTGACATCTTTTTCTCTGTCTCGAATGGGAATTTAACTTTTTCTACAGAGCTGAATAAAAATTTATTATTCTAATTTTAAGTTCTTCAAATGCAAGATTTCAAAGAAATCAATCATTGAGCAATAAAATTGATTTAACTTAATTGATTTGATTAAGTCATAACTCATTTGATCAAATTATAACTTAACTTTAATTGATTTAACAGAAATTTCAGAAGCGGTTGTATTTCATTTTGTAGATACAGTGTATGGATTGATTCATTAGGATAAGTATAAAATGATGTTTGACAGGAGATAACTATAAGTTCCTCATATGACTATCATTTTGTGAACTTATACTTATCTCTAGTTAAGTTTAATACTATCATGCAGCGCCTTCCAAGAAAAAAAAAAACTGTATAAAATACTATAGACCGTGTTGCCTATGTTAGAGTCCACATGCCACACACACACAAAATCTTCTCGCCAAAAATAGTAAGTGAATATCAAATATTCATTTGAATTTTTAATAAATTTTGTCGAGAAGTGGAAAAATACTCCCTCCCCCCCGCCCCCAAAAAAATTTAAATAAAATAACCCTGTGCTAATGCTTACTTTTTAAATAAAATCTATGTTTTTATAGTAGCACAAAAAAGACATTTCACTTACAATTTATTGCTGTAGATCATTTTCTTCTTTTTTCCAAAACCTTAGAGGAAAAAAAATATTTCTTAGTCAGTTCATCAATTAATCATTTTATTTCGCATTAAAAACAGTTTTTGCTGAAGCATAAAAGGAATCAAGGAATATCACATCGAAATATTTTAATTTTTTTAATTATAATGAAGTTAGTAAAAGCATGTTAATTCTAGTTTTTGTGATATATTTAGTAATTCTCGGATAATGTGATATGTTCTAGGTTTTTTTTTGTGATATATTCAGTAATTCTTCTTTATTTTATTCTACTAAACAACATTGCTTTGGAAAATATAATAACATTAGATTGCATGGATCAAGATCTATACATAAATAAATAAGTAAATATAAAAAATTTAAAAACATCCGTCAAAATGTCATTACAAAAATTATGTGTTACAAACTAGAGTATTATTTCTAGTTCTTCTAGACGTAATTATGTAAGATGAAGGCACCTTATTTCTTATTTTTCTCTTTTTTGTGAAGATTGTATTTGATTTTTTATTGTATTTGAAAGATTGAAACTATTGCATTGAAGATTGTACTTGATTTTTTATTGTATTTGAAAGATTCGAGTTATTCCTGTGAGTCGAATATCTGTTAATTTTATCCTAATAACTAACAGATATTCGACTCATAGGAATTTTAATTCTCGTGAATTTTAAATAAATAAAAAAATGTTTGACAAGATTCTTCCTACACTGAAACAACGAGCAAACACCAGGATTTTGCGCTAGATATAGCGATCCTGATTACTTGCTGAAGCATTAGATGCTTCATCAAGGATTCCTGCCTCTAATCACTCCACCTCCTTATCCTGAATGCAGATATCCGTTGCGAATAGTCATCTTTTGCTGCAGATCGATGAATCGACGCCTTTTGATGAGGGTGTGTCCCAAGAGCTCTGTGCTGCCAACGAACGACTAGTATCAAGCAAATAAAGTAACTGCAGATCCGATTATCGACGAAAGAGTCGGATAGCTAGCGGCCTATCGACACTCACTCCCACGGGAGAACCCACTTTAGCCAGCCGCCAACAACACGGCCGCTAAACCAATTAGCCAGCTTTTCTTTTACGGGACCTCGTAACTCTTACGGATATGGCTCGTACAAATAATACGGCACTATGTTCGCCGGAATTACAGTAATTACGTTATTCGTCCAAAAGTTTGATTCCGAAAGAAGCACAAAATTAAAAGAATCGGAATTAGAATTTCCTCTTGTATTATCCGTTACATTATTCTTTGCCATTTCCTCGCCACTCAAGGATCGCTGAGCGACTTTAATTACGTTATTGAGTCGAGTGTTTTAGTGAGGGAATTCAAATAAAGAATTGGGTTTTGCATTTTCTGAAAGATTTTCTGTTCGTTTTAATGAATTCAGCGTTTATGTAGTCCTTTCTCTGAGTGTCTGTGTCTTTTTGCTACAGTTATTTTAGATATGACCAGATTAATATTATTTTTAAGTTGGTTTGTCACTACTTGTCGTCAGTACTTGAATTCGATTGTCTCAGTTATCCTTTTTTTAAACAAAGTTATGAAGTATGTCTCATAGATAGAAATACATTATCAAATCAATGCTTCATAAGTTTTCTTTACGTCTCGCTATGGTTATTTTAAATATGGCCAGATTAGTATTTTTAAATTTATATAACAGTAATTTATAACTGAATTAGATTGCTTGGTAACTTTTTTGGCACTGTTAAATTGTGGTTTGTGGATAGCAATGCCGTTATCAATTCTTTACATTAACAATAATTAAATCTCAAAGCAGCATTTTACTACCTTTAAATAAAGATTATTTTTTCTTTGAATACTTGCAGAATCATAATAACTTTTAACAATTTTTCCCAGGATTCAATTCTGCCAGAAGTGTCCATTTATACATACATATACTTGATTTGTTTATTTTTATTTTTTGTTGTTTGTCTATTTGCTGTTTAACAACGGTGAGCCTCATGTACCTCTTATGTATCTCCGAAACAGCCCACCGATAGGTGATGAGGAGATGATAGTGACTTCTGGGAATAATTTTACGGGTAAACACCCGCATTTGCATGTTGTAAGGGAGAAAACCTGCTAAACTTCCACCTTTTATACATTCCTTTTTACACGTCACGTTCCTTTGTCACGACCGCCATGGAGTCTCTTCGCTTCTGAAAGCAATGACTACAACAATGTCATCAGTTGTTGAAAAAATTATATTGTATTATCTTCTTCCACCATCAATAACGCCATGCGAATTTATTAACGCCATATTTCAATGTTACTTCAGATATTTTTGAATGAAACGAATGAAAACATTGGTTACAAATAGTTCAAGAATTATTTTCCTGATTTTTCCTGATTTAGCTGTTCTTTCGGCAATTTTGCCAAAAATGCACATAATTATTATAGCTCGAACTTACAAGCATGTTAAAATAGGGGAACTTGTAAAATATATTTAATGAAGACCATTTATTAAATTTCAATTGCATTGAAAACCACTTATAAGTCATTGGCATATAATGTTTTAAAATACACAAACTTCTTTTGTCAGCATACATGTGTGAATAAATTATTTCAGTCAAGATTATAAGCAAATCGAAAATCACGAAACATTTTATTTGTAATTTGGAATAAATTTTGTGTTTGTATTCTTGGAAAATAGAAAAAAGATATTAAAATAATTGTTAAATTTATGTAATGACGCACGCACCCCAAGTTAAATTTTTTAATTATTATTATTTTTTTATGTTTCACTGAAGCATTATATTACAAATATAATTACAGTAAATAATACATGACAATTTTCATGTTTTTTATTTTTGTGACTTTTTCCATAAGTTTCATTGAATCTGTGGTCTTTGGTCTTAACTAGTTTGTACATTTACGTTGTATAAGCAAAATAACTAAAAGTAAATTGTTGAAATTATACGAATTATCAAGTGATTTGAATTCATAAGATGCTTTTAACAATTCAAGAACATGTTATAATTTCATAATATCATAAAAGACAAAAAACTTTGAAAAAATTGAAGGTGAGTGAAATAAAATTGTGAAACGGTGAATGTTGGGAACTTTTAGATCCAAATTCTCAACATTTAGAAACAGTAACAATAATATTGGGAACTTGTATGAATAACGGTAATGCGTTATGAATGAATAACGGTAATGCGTTATGAATGAATAACGGTAATATGGTAATACCATTATGGATGAATAACAGTAACCGTATCATTCCTCCATAATACGGCAGATCTGTAGCATATTCAGTATTACTAAGAGGTTGCACAATCTGCGCCAGGTGGGAGGCTTTTAAACTGTAACCCAATACTCGTGCCGTCAAAATTTAGAACGAATTCCCTTGAAACTGAATATGGAGGCGTCGAGCCATTCTCCTCTCTACATGAAACCGATTGAAGAACTTTCCGGCCTACACATTTATTGTATTTATCCACGTCAGAGTCACCAATTTCGTTAGACTCAACTTTTCAGTTTTCTAACTGAGATCTCTCAGCAATACGCGACAGCTATTCCTAAAAGATTCTTTTGGAAGGCAATATCTCCTCCTCATCGCAGAACGGTGGGCTGTTTTTGAAATAAGAGGCTTGTTAAAAAATACGAAGATGAAATACCTAACATGGTGTGGAGTTACTTATTTTTACTTAGTCCCAGTTAAGTTACGTATGTTTCTTTCACGCAAAATAATAAAATATCAAAACATTGATGCACGTTTTGTACATTGATGACCTCATGCTTAACATATAAGTAACGAATAGTCCCCTGAGGTGTTCATACTTAAGTTAAGTAATGCCTTCCGAATAGACTTTCTGGTTTAATTGCCTCACATTAACACATGAAGGGAAAACCCCCCAAAAAACTCTCATCAAATAGTCTGACTGTCAAGAAGAAATGCCTACATATTCTATCCTTCCCTCATTTCAGTTCTCTGTCTTCCTCCGTTCTATCCTCACTTTTATCCTCTGATTTCCCTTCCTTTTCCTCACTTCTGCCCCCTATCTTTCACCACCCTTCGTTCCTGATATTCGTCTGAATGAATGTTACTATTCAGCACATAATAAATTTATTAATAGTTTAATGTAATAGTATAACTAATTTAATTTGATAATACAGTGGCTTTAGTTGTATTTTAAAAGTAAATTCTTCTTTCTCTTTGTAGAAAAATCAAATGACAAGTCAGATAGCGTTCTTTCATCAGAATCATCCAAATGCAAGTCAAGGTCGAATGGACGACCTTCCTCCTCAGATAATCCTAGTCCTGGGGCTCTTCCAGCGGATTTCAGGCCAGGACGCCTGTCTCCATTGGAGATCTTACACCGCATTTTTCCGAATCAGAAAAAAGCTGTACTGGAATTAGTTCTACAGGGAACGAATGGTGATTTAGTCAAAGCTATTGAACACTTTTTAAGTGCAAACGATGCAATGTTTCTACCCCATCCACCAATAACGTATGGTTATTCCCAGGACGTACCTTTTGCACCAAGGCCAATGCCACGCCTCACCCTTGGCTCAATCAAGTCAGCTTTCACCCCACTTGCTCCACCAGCTGCTCATACAACAACCCCTTCTCGACCGAATGAGAACAACACACTATTTGGATCTGTACCCAGGCTATCTGAATCTTCGCTGTATGTACCCTACTCCCTTGCTCAAACATCTCACCTATTGCTTCAGCCATGTCCAGCAGGATGTCCACAATGCAGACGGACGTTTTCTTTAGTATCTGAGACAGAAACACAATTGAGCATACCTTCCGATGACCAGCCCTTGGTCAAGGAGACTTGTGGCAGGACTCAAGAAGCAGTGGATCTATCTGACAGATCTTGGCAAACGGGAAGTCCAAGCGGTTGAAGCAAATGATGCATTCCGTGAATCATGTTGGGAGTTCACAAATTTTATTCAACATCACTATATGAATAGGTTGGTCACCTCGATAGATTAATTACCTTTAGTCATAATGTTGATGATTATAAGAGAAATTAGAGGTTGATGTTCGAAATGGTGCTTATACTCAGAAGATCATATTAGACTCTGTATTCGATACATTTGACACAAATATGATGATAAACTACTACTTCGCTGGTGATATCTGAATAACCTGAGATGATTCTATGTAAATAAGACAACGAAATCTAGTGTATACATAATTGACTTTTAAAAAGTTAGTAGATAACTTTTGCTTTACACGAATATGTGTAAAATTACCTTACAGATAAAATCTAGAGTTTAAATAAATACATTTTATTCCTTCGAAACCAAAGATTATGTAACGTGCAAGTAGTGAGAAAGAAACACAGAAATAAAATATCTGTACAGTTTCCAGACAAATATTATCTTGTATGATAAGAACAATTTATCCTGTATAATACGAACAATTTATCTTGTATAATTCGAACGATTTGTCTTGTATAACGTGAACGAAATGTGGACGAAATTGACACAAGTGTCACACACAAGAAAAATAATGGAAATGAGATTTTTTGGAATATTTTTCGTTGTAAAAGATAAATCGTCTGTGTCAAATGTTTTTCAATAAAACATTAATTTTGAGTTTATTATCTAAACTAGTGCTTATCATTATGAAATAATTGATAGACACATATTTTAAATAAAACATTCAAAACGTTTGTGTTACTCGCAATTTTTTTTCAGTATTCTTTTATGAAAATATTATATCAATTATGGGCATATCTTTCGTTAAAGGGAGTTGAAATGAGTTCAACATAGAGTATTTTCAAATGTCATTTAATAGAATTTCTCTACTCTTAAATTTTATAAACATAAATTATACTTAATTATATTTATATATTTTTTTTTTCAACGGCACAACAGCCTTATAGTGGGCCAAGGTCGGCTGGAAACCTAATAACTCTGCTTTTAATTAATAGGAAAAAATGATTTATCAAATATCGCGTAGTTGAGACTTTTTTATATTTATTACAATGATTTAGATTTAATTCTAATTTATTTATTTAATTATGTAAGTAAATTTTAGATACTTTATATTTCTATCATTTATTTATTTATTTTTTTGAAGAGGAAACTTTTTTTATTGTTTTCACACCTATTTTTCCTCTGAAGAAATAGTGTCTTTGATCATGTTTTTATTGAAGATTACACTTGTACAGTATTTTCAATTAAAGTTTTGCAGTTCTAATTCTATAATCTTGTGTAATCAAATTCTTGTCTACATTTCGGGATATATTTTGGACTTATACATTGTATTTATAGTTATAGGACTTATAGTTTGTTTGATCTCCTATTCAAATACAATTTATTTTTATATAAAATATGATAAATAAAACATTTAAGACAAGAAATTCTTTTAAAATTCTTGTGAGGATTCACAAACAAAATTCCGTTAAAAAGTGAGATGATATCTAAAATTTGGAGAAGTATATGCAATAAATTAAATTCATATTATGCCTATTATAAATGTAATATTTGGCGTATAACGTTATTGTGATGATTAAGGTAATCAAAAACTCTATTGTCTTTTTAAATAGTTTAAATGTAAATAAAATTAATAATAAAATAAAGAATTTTTTAGAATATGTCAAATTTTAATGCGTTGTGAAAATGCATTACGAAAATTTCTATGCAGTATGTGACTGATTGTATTCAATTGAAACTAGAAAACGTAGAAAACTTTCTCAACTTAGAATTACTATAGGCGGAAATAAAAACAATTAAAGATTTGTGGCTTTTTTTATTAGAGCAATAGTTAATTTTTTATCTTATTTTGAAATAAAATTTCTTTATTTTTTTTAACGTATTTCTTTTTATATGATAAAAAAACTAATATTTAATTCATGTTTTATTTAATTATTTAAAAATTCATGTACATGTACATGTACAGTTCTCAGAAAATCCGTTTTAAAATATCCTAGAGCAAGAGAGGTAATTTAATCTGCCAGTAGGCAGGCGGCCCACCATGGGGCTCTTGCGCCACTGATGATGATGATGAAGAGAGGTAATTTACACAATTCAAAACAATAGAAACATTCGTCTTTTGTCTTCAGGATTTGCCTTTTTCTTAAAAATATTGATTAGGCTGTGGTTCTCTCTCTTTTCATTCATCGCTTGGCCTATTGTTCCACTTGTGTTTGGCATGAATATCTCAAAAGACTGAGTTCCTCGTGAAAAGACTGTCAGAATATTGACTGCCACGAGATCTTTCATGGGTAATTGACTCTTATTTCCATGTTGTAAAAGTAGAAATACAGAAAAATTCAACCAGGGAACCTGTCTATAGATACAAGAAGATTACAACCGCTGTCATAATTTCCATCGATCTCCTCGTTTCTGAAAGCATCGGATTCGCAAGTGGATTCGAACCTGTGCCATCCAGTATTTTGACTGCACGTTGCCATTGAATTCTGCTTAGGATTGGACTAGGATTGCACATTACCACTGGACTATGATTAGGATTGGAATAGGATTGCACGTTACCATTGGACTGACTATGATTGCACCTTACCACTGCACGTTACGATTGGACTAAGGTTAGGAGTTTACCAGCACTGCACGTTATCATTGAACTCGGATTAGGATGGGAATAGAACTGCATGTTACCATAGGACATTACCACGTTATCATGGGTTTGTCGAGCAAAATCTCTGGCTGAAATTTTTCAAGGGAGAAGCAAGAAATTAAAATAAAAACAAAATATTATGAAGTTTTTTCCTTCAAATTTTAAGCTCGAAATATCTTAATGATATAAATATCGAAAAAGATATTGTTACTGATTTTGGGGCCAGTTAAGTTTGTACTTAATATTTTGTTATTTTTGTTTCACTAATAATGACGATTGGAAATATTGAAACAATATAATAATTACTTGTAAGTTGTAATTTTTTCGTAATTGTTTTAAATTCTTAAGAAATTCCCATGTCGACGAACACTTAATTACTCATGAAATTGGTTGTATCACCTTAGAAACTTGTAGTAGAATATACCATAATAACAAGCTAGCATTCCACATTTTGAGAAATCGAAAGAATTTAAATTTATTATGTACTTTTATTATATATATGTATTATGAACTCTTGTTATATATGTACTGTAAGGTCTCTTTTTAAGCGAATTTGTATTTCACCAAAAATTTCTTTCACAAACATCTAATCGTAGATTTATTTAGGAAGCGTGCCTCTCCAAAAATTTGGGCTCAAAGTTCATTCCACTTGTTCCACTGACATATAAACAGTGATAAAAAAATTATTGGACCGATTGTCGCTTCAAAAAAAATTGCACCACCTACAATGAATGTTTGAATCATTCAAAAGTTTTCAATAATTATTGGATAAAAATTTTATTTAATCCATGATGAAAACATTACATAAATTGATGCTCTTCTTCAATAAAAAGCAAATGAAATATTTAATTATTAACAAAACTTTAATTTAAAAAGAATAATAACTATATATTTTAATGCATTTGAATTCGTTATGAATACACGGGATGAAACAAAAAAAATTGTTCTAAAAGTGAGTGTTTTCAATTCAGGGATTCCCAGTTTTACGTCATTTGCTACTAAAAACCAGTTTCTATTACATCATCCCGACATTCATAAGCTTTTATATGAACTTTTTTCAGGTTTTCGAATTAATTTATTAAACAGCCTATCATTTTTAAAATTTCTGCAAACTTTTTTTTATATAGTTTTAAATTAATATTAACCCGTTGTTTTGGCTTCATGCGATTTTAGAAAATTACTGAAAGTGCCCCTAATTTTTCTAGGTAAGTGAAGTTTTTTTTAATACGGTTTTCTATATACGTTTTTCTAAAGAACGTATTCATTGCATGAAAAGAGATCTTACAGTACTATTATTATTTATGTATTAATATCTTATAAAGAAATCTTATAAATGTATTATTTTCCATATTGCATCTGAAATTCTAAAAAAGGTATTCAAATATTAAAAATGAAATTCTTGGATATATTAAAGTATTAATTTAACTTTAAAGGAAAAAATCTGTCAAAGAAGGCAACTGAACATGCAAATTAACAAATTCTTGTTTGGTTTGTCTCTCTACGGGTATTTTTTTTGCAGATTTTAACTTAATTAGACCGGGACCTACAGTTTAACTTGGATTTCGAATCCCTAATAAACATCCATGCCACCGCCAGAATTCGAACCTGAAGCCTGTGGTACCAAAGGCCAGAGAGCTACCCAGTTGCCCATCAGGCCGCCCACTAACTCTTGAAGCAATCCTTTTGTGGCTTAGTCTTTGAATAGAAATAATCTTTTTTTAATAAGCAATAATTTTTTTTAGAACTCCATCTGAGACTTTGTCAGAAAATTAAATTTTGATACTCAAAATCTTAGCAGCCAATCAATTTTGCCGCTTAAAATGGTAATTGTTAAGGTATTCTTCTAGTTTTTCTCTTGTAAATTCCTGTATTATGTCCCCTTTATGGAATAATTCCCTGTACCAAATTCTTCACAAAGATTTTTATATTTGATAGCACATACATTTTAACCAATAACAGAAATAAATATGAACTGTAAAGCTTAGTTCGTACTTTGATAAAAGAGAAGCTGCTTGGATAAATATAATTCTCCCCCCCCCCTGCCCCCTCCTCCCGAATTTCAGAGTAAAAGAAAGTATTTTGAAAGTATTGAAAAAAAGTATGAGCTACAATATGAATTAGTAAATATAAAATGAATACAATATAAAATGAGGTACAATATCTAATGAATACCACTCTTTGGTAATGATAATTTTAAAAGACATATTTAGACGAAGAAAATGCTTATCTAGAGCGAAGAATGTAATAGTTAGAGAATCCTATTTAAGTAAAATGTAGACATGACTCTTCATTCTTGAAATCAGATCAATTTTCTCGCACGCACTTTCTTTTTCGCCACTTCATTCGTCATTCATTCACGTGATTTCCAGTATCTTGTGAACAAATAAAACAAGAACAAGACTGCTGAAAGAGATACCGACTGTATATCATGTTATTTGTGATAATCATGAAGGGAACCTATCATTTCTCTGTCTAGAGTTTTCTACACATGCCAAATCTGAACGTTTCGTCAGATACAAATTGTAATCTTTTCTGCTCTTTTTTCTTTTTTTAAAAACCTTTTAGAGGTAAGTTTAATCTAATTTTTATTAAAATTCATATTATATGTACTTAAAAATCAAGGAGAACATCGAAATTATTAAATATTAAGAACATCGGAACTAATGATGTATATTTATTATATACATGTACTTTCCCATCGTATGATATAACGTTTTCAATTACAGAGTTGATATTTGCGAAAGCTCTCTTATGAAATGGTAACTTTTTTCTTAGACATTTTAACATGACTCTTTATGAATAAATGTACAAATTTTGTGAGTTTGTTATAACTTTAATTTTTTTTCTTTTTCATATTATCATTATTATTGTATTTTTTAACTACACATTAGTTGCTGTATTTATAGTTAGCTTTATAATATTTTTTGTGAAATAAGAGTTTATTCTGACGCAGTAAAATTCTTTCGATTAACCTGTTTATCTTGTAAAAATGACTAACATAATGATAACAGAGCAATTTTCGGTAAATGATAGTTGCTAATTTAATGAAATACAAAATAATGTTTCTCCTTCATATTCTGAGGATTCATCTATTTTGGCATAAATATCTGAAAACATTTGGTGACAGACATAAAAAAAGATTTCTCATCAATAAACATTTTATTTCTATCAAAATCCCGGGATTCTGTTTGTCAAATTTTCTTTCTTTCTTTCTTTTTTTATTAAACACTATTAATATAGTTTCGTGTTGTATTAAAACTTTATCTCTTCTTTAACTTCATCTCTAAAACTTTATCCTCAATAAATATGAATAACATTTATAAATTTGATTAAGTTGATAACAACTAATTTTTCACATTAAAAGTACATCATGATAAATTATTCTTGCAAAAAAATTGGAACTATTTTCTGCGGGGACTAATCAATTTCAAAAGCTCGAAAGAGCATCATGGCTTGAATGATTAGAAACTCATCTCATAAAGAATGCGTGAGTACGATCTGAAGTGCAATTAATTGATCACGCTTCAATAGATAATGTGTTCATAACTGGAAGTCTGTGAGTTTGGACCGGTCTTGACTGAAGTTTATCTTTATTTTCAACATCTTCAAACCAATTCTAGTGTTTCAGGTTTGAATCCTGGCTGTGGCATGGATGTCCGTTAGAGGTTCTGAATCCACGTTAAGTTGTACGTCCAAAGTGTGCAAAAAATGACTGAAGAGGGACAAACTAAACCAAACCAAATCTAGCTTTTCTTACGCGGATGCATGCAATGCATTAAACTACTACTAGTTGTATCTGGGATTAAAAATGTAATTAACATTGTTTCATATATATAAAAATTTCATTTAAGCTAAGGAAATATCAGAATTCTCACTGCCAAGTCTTTACAATTTGAATAATCCATTATAAAGTAGAGAATTATTCAAATTTTATAATTTAATTTTTATTTAATAGAAATAGAAATGCTTTGGAAAACTCCCGTGTATGAAAATGGAAATAAGACGGAAAGTTCAAGTATATGGAAATGGAAACGAGTAGGAAAGTTCACGTGTATGGAAATTGAAATGACCAGGAAAATTAACCTGTATGGAAATGACTAGGAAAGTTCGCGTGTATAGAAATGGAAATACTCATGTGTATTATTATTGTACTATATTGTTTGTTAACTACTTTTACTATAACTGAATTGATTTCATTTTGCGCATTTAAAAATATTATTTAGAGAAAAGTTCCATGGATTGAAATAGTTTAAGAACCCCTGAAATCTTGCATGACGAAATCCATTGAATCTTAATTATTTAATGGCAACAATGGATGTTTTATAAACATCAGGTAAAAAGTTGCACTGTTAGGACCTAGACACCAATCACAACAGAGAATCCAATGAAGAAAAAAATATATTTAAAAATCCAGAAATCGATGCGAGTGGAAAATAGGAGTGTGAATAGATACTGGCAATTAGGTCTTGATGAAACTCTCCTGTGACCA
>BPLQ01013133.1:496651-519709 GCA_021605075.1 Caerostris darwini
TGAATAACTTGAACAGAAATGAAAGCTCTGCGAAAGCACTGCGCATTTATACCTGTTCTACGCGATGCTACTGCCATCTGAAAATTTGCATATTGCTATCCCATGACTTTTGTCACTTCAGTGTATAGATATATATATACGTACACTTCAACTTCATACATAGGTTTCAAAATAAGGTTGATCAGGCAATCAACAAAGAGTTAGTAATTTAAACAATTAAAATTCTAGTTAAAATTACTAGTTGCAACATATCCTCAGTGTCCTGCAGTGCGGGACGGGCATGCCGTGAGTAGTCTACTCAGGAATGGAGGTAAGGGGTGCAGCTTCTGTTCTGATGGAGCACCCGTAGGTAGAAGTCTGACTTTTGCTCCGTGACGCTCTTACAGTCATGGGAGACCGGGACCTACGGCTTAAAGTGGATTCCGAACCACTACAAACATCCATGGCACCACTGGGACTCGAACCCGAAACCTTTGGCACCGAGCGCCAGAGCGCTAGACACTCGGCCATTCAGGCCCAAAATTACCAGTAATTGAAGTAGCAGACAAGGTTACCAAATTAATAACAACAAGGAATATTTTGATAAACAAACAAAGCTTATGATTTACCAGATAGTTATCCCACCTAAATCAGTCTAACTTACTTTTTAGCAATCTAATTTTTCCTCACTAATTTTTAGGGTATAAAATAATTTAAGATTTGTGAAACACTCCCCCCCAAAAAACCCCCCATTTTTATCATTGCAAATCTATGCATTTAAAATATACTAATTAAACTGTTACAATTGCTACTAATAAAGCTGTTGATTGAATTGTATATTGATAGTACGTGTATTAGCTACAGCATTAAAAGCATTAATTTTATATATATTATATTTTGATCAGGTGTGATGATTTATTGCCTGGATCCTGGTACAATTCAAGAAACTGAAGAAATAGAATTCGATGGTCAAAATTGGGAAGAATCTATAAAGAATGAAAAACCAGCTTACACTTGAAAAGTTTGATTTGTATTCATTTGCTTAAATCAATAGATTGATTAAATATGTGCTTTTCATACATTCAAATAAATTTGACACATGCTGCATTAATTTTTTTTATATTCATGCAAACTTTAGAAAAATTATAATTAAGAGCATTGCTGCAAGGTGTTGTGATTTTACTTTGAAGGAGAACATGCCACTAATTTTGGGGATTCAAGATATATGGCATGGACACTTTAACGTCTCGACCTATAACGGCGGTGTATATATAAATATATATATATATGCAAATAATGAATTCCGAGTTATTATACAAAGAAATGAAAAAATAAAAAATAAATACAGTTCACTCCAAGGTCAGAGATTTTCAGAGTTCTCGAGTCTATGTCGAATCTAAATATACGTGGTCTGCGGAAGACATTAATTATCACACGACGTGATACACGAAATCACAAGGGGCTCACTTTGGAAACAGGCGGAAACTCCGGCCTATTCAGTCACTTCAGAGGAAAAAAAAAAAACACTTCTTGTCGACTCGTCACAGAACTCGCTTCTTCACCAAAACCTCCTTTTAAAACAATGTCATTTGGGACGGGGAGGGTCAGCCTCCCTCCCTTCTCATTGGAATAGACACTTTCTCAGCCCATGATCTATCACCAATCCCAATGGAACGACTCATGGTGTAGTCCATATTCAATCTGTAATTATTTTGATTTTTTTGTATTTTATTTTTATGGTAACCAAATTTAGTGTATAGATGCATCTACAAACATAAAATAACATGCAGATCCAAATTCTGCAAAATAAAATTCTACGTTACGGGTCTTTCAATCCTTGTAAATCACACTAATCCACAGATTATGAACCAAATACAATTAAAATCCAGAATTATGAGAATCATCCATTTCCCTAGAATACGCGCAAGTTCCACTTTCGTTCTGCAATCCTTAGTTACATTTTTGCTTATACCCTGGGCTGGATTTAGATGAAAAGAGGCCCGAGGCTATTCCACTTATGAGGCCCTTTCACCTCCCATTTTTAAGTTTGTAAATTACACGAGAGATAATAAAATACATTACTGTGCTATATATCAATATGCTAAATGACACATGTTGTGATTGGTATTAATCTTTATAAAAAATGTGGCACGGATAATAAATAAAAAAGTCTAGAACGCTTATTTAGACAATTATTCAGAGCACCATATATAGTACTTGTAGCAATAATTTATCAAACATAACACACAACATTTACAAAGAAACAAAATTTAAATAATAAAAATCTTTGACTACCAAATGCAATAAAAATTATCATATTTTCTATCAAATTAAAATTAAATATAATCAATACATTGAAGATTACAGCAAATTCAATTCAGATAAATTTATTTCATAATAGTTTGCATTTAAAGTTTAAATATGAATTATTATGAATTTCAAGTTTTAAACTAAACCAAAAACGGAACTTTATTCAAACAAAATCCAGATCACAAAAAAGAAAATATCAAATTGTATATATTAAATTTGGTGCAATCTATTATATACAAACGAACAGACCCAATGAGCCGAACGCGTTGATCTTAACCAATACATTTTTATGTTTGTTTATTAGTCATATGTGTAGAATTTCTCCCTATTTTCGATTTAGTTCTTACTGTTTTTAGAATAGTGTAATTCTAATTTTGTTAACAATTTGAATGTAGGCCCCTCTTGATCTTGAGGCCCTAGGCTGAAGTCTAGTTAGCCTATAGGAAAATCCGGTCCTGCTTATACCTGATATATAGAAATTGTATTTCTTTTCCCTACCTTAAATTGTGATTATACTTTTTTAGGAATTATTTACAAAATTGAAATAAAAATATCCAACTAGAAAAATAATATATTTAAACAAATCTTACCTTAATGGTTAAGAGGGTACATAATTAATAGGTTAGAATATTTTAAGGGCATTTTTTTTATCACGTATAAAAAATATCCTATAAAAAAGGCATTATTCAAACGGATTTGATTGCACTGTTTGTTGTTGTTATCGTATCCCTCATGGAAGAAGGGAAGAGGGTTGCAGCTTCTGTTCTGATGGAGCACCCGTAGGTAGAAGTCTGATTTCTGCTCCGTAACGCTCTTACAGTCATAGGAGACTGGGACCTACGGCTTAAAGCGGATTCAGAACCACTACAAACATTCATGGCACCGCCTGGGACTCGAACCCGAAACCTGTGGCACCGAGCACCTGACACTCGGCCATTCAGGCCCTATTGCACTGTTTCCCCTCCACTTTTAGATATTAGAATATTTAGTCAACAATCCGAAGAAATAATTTTGATGTTAAGTTATAATTTCTTGTAATTAGCATTGCAAATTTTATACAAAATTTTAACTGCAAATTTTATACAAATTGGAACCTAAGAAAATTCACGATGTGTTAAAAATGATGGCATTATTTTATTAACAATATAAAAAAGTGCATATTCTCTATACACAATTTACATAAAAGTTTTCTTTTTTATCACACAGAAAAATACATAGATTAATCATTCTTTTTGATAGAATATAACATCTTACAATATTAATAAATTCAATTAAAATGTAAATATGCTTTTATAATATAAAAACAGCAACATATATCCCGTTTTAAAAATGTGATTCGAATTATGGAATTTGATACTTCTGTAATTCGTTTAAAATTCGTTTAAACGATTTTTACTTAACGTTATACTACAATTTTTACTAACGTTATTTTTGCTTAACGTTTAAACTTATTTTTTCGTTCAGAATTCGTTTAAAATAAACTTTGAATATGTGTTAATATATTGGATTAAACTAAATAAAAAGTTAATAAACTGTTATTATCATAGATCAAATTACAGCAAAATTTAAAATTATCTATTTAAAAATTAAATAATAAGAAAGCTTAAGTATGAAAAGTAAAATTCGACTGATTAAACCGTTCTAACTGATATTGTAAATATAATAATTTGGATAGATAAATTGATAGCTATTTCCCATATTATATAGTGGAAATTTTTAAGCCTAAATATTATAAAAAAAATATAAAAAACTAGAAAAATATTTGAGAAATAGTAAAAAAAACAAAACAACCCTATAAATATAAAAATATATTTTCCATACTTACTGGTTAGATTTGACATTTTACAATATTTATTTCAATACAACGGTTTAAATAATTATTTATATAAGCAACATTGTTAAAACCAACGATGGTTCCTCCTAAAAAGTAATTTTTTCTTGTATATTTCTTATAAGGTAATCACAGTGCGAGATCCATATTTAAAAAAAAAACCTTTTTTTAATGTGTATCGTGTTAAAATCTTAATTTTATTTTAGATTTTATTATTATTTTTTATATTAATGATTAATCATTGAATTATTAGACAATTCATTATTAATTAATATATTAAGTTAACCGAAACTAATTAGCTGAAATCATCTAAATACCCTTCATTTTAATGTATTTTGAAACATTTAAAAATCCATTTAAAACTAAATATTTTTCGCAATTATATGTGAAGAATTTAAAAATATTATAAATGCGTAGATGATAAAAAAAACTTTTTATTTAAAACACAGCATTTGTAAAATATTTTATACATTGTTTCATATAAATAATAAAACACTAAATTAATCAAAAGTTAATACAACGAAAGAATTACAATTTAAAACTAATTTAATTTAATTTCAATTTAAACAAATTTTAGAAATAAAATTCAAAAACACCAGTTCACATTAAGAAGTTAAAAACACGCATACATTTAAATATGTTGTATCAGAACTGGAAAAATTTCATTAAATTCGAAAACTACCATTTCATTTGTCTAGCATTTGCATTCTTAGATTATTACAATATAAAAACTGCAGTTGTTTAAGTATTTACATAATAATTCTTAAACATAATAATTTAATTAAATTGAATTGAATTGAATAGATTTTAAATTGCACAATGATTTTTAACATTTTTCAAATATTTTCAACGATTAATAAACAATTTACTTGAAGGCAATTTTTTTTATACGATTACATTGCGTAATTGACAAATTTCCCAAAATACGTGATTTGAAACAAAATGAAATATTTGTTTATGGAACAACAACAACAAAAAGAAACATCAAATATAAATTTTAGAATTTTTTGTATTAGTGTGAACTTTTGTAGTGAAATTCCAAGTTGTTCTCAACAGAGAATGCTCGCTGGCATACGTCGCACACGTAAGGTTTGGATCTTGTATGAGACTGGACATGTTCCTCGAACTCGCGCTTGAAAAAAAATGTCCTGCCACAAATATGGCAAGTTCCTGGTATCTTTTTCACATGACTGGAAGAATGTTCTTTTAGGCTGATGTCACTGGGAAATTGCAGTTTACATAAATCACATTCAAAATTAATTTCTTTTTCAATAGTAGGACATTGTTCTCGAACCACAGATGTTCGTTTGGCTTGCCTCTTACTACGGCATTTTAAACTTTTTTTCTGACTTGTTGCTTCTTTACTTGCTTCAAGTTCTTTTAATTTTCGTTTCTTGTGATTACTTTTATGCTTGTCTAAAAGTTGCTGGTAAGGAAATGCCAATTTACACTCTGTACACTTAAACGGTTTATCTTTGAAATGAATACGTGTATGTATTTTAAGTTTATATTCCGTTTTATAAATTTTCCGACAAACCTCACATTTATACTCTTTTTTTTCCTTAGAGCATGCTTGCCGGCAGATATGCTCATCTAATTGATTCGTTTGCGAATATGACATAATGCACTCATCACATTTATAAGGTTTTTCCTCCCTACGGATACGTTTTTTTCTAGGCTTCTCAACTTCGTGGATCCGGTTATGTATGGTAGGGATTATGTATGGCAGAAAATACTTTGTTACAAACATAATCTCTTTTTGGTACATGTAATAGATAATGACGTCTAAGGAGGTTCCTGTACCTAAATTTTATTCCGCACACTGTACACTTGTAAGGCGGTTCTCCGATATTGTGAATACACCAATGATTTTCAAAGTCAGTCTCGTTTGCAAATCCTATACCACAGTTTTTACAATTCCTGATATTTATATCATAGAAATTTTTAATTATGAGCAATACAAACAAAATCAATTGTCAAAAAAATATTTCCAGATTAGATAATTAAAAGATAAGTTTTCTTAAAAAAGCAAATAAAATAAAACGCAATATTATGTATTAATCCATTGATTTAAAAATACCTGCGTTTCGTTCTTATCGTCTTCAAACGAATGGATAGTCTGTGCTAAAGCGACTCAGCTTAACATCGTTCATGCGATTACGATGAAATTCATAAAAATTATTTTCATCGATTGTCTCTTATTGTAGATTATTACGGAGATCCTTGGCCGCGTAGCGGCCACTAGCTCCTTCTTTGTAAAATGTTGAAACATAGCGGTGGTCTCATGCCCTTTGAGTTGATAAGAAAAATAGATAATTAAATGCCCTTTTTTTAAAAAAGAGAATTATTTATTTAATAAAATTATAAAATGAAAAATATCAAAAATTTCAAAAATGTAGATGTTGACGGAATCAGTTGCATGTAATAACCCCGAATGAACAAAGGTCAAATTAGGAGAAAGCGAACTTTTTTCATCTAGGCAGTTGTAAGGAATTAATTTAAAATATTTAGAACAGTGCGAGGTCTTTTGCTATGTTTGCGGGAAGAAATATCATAATCGTAATTTTGTAGGATATTTAATACAGGGTTATTAATGTTTCGCATATCATTATAGAATTTAGTAGAAATTTTGTGAACAAATTGTCTTAAACTAGGAATAGAGAGAGCTCGTCTAATATCGTCATTACGAAAGTACCAGGGTGAATTTGTTAACATTCTGAGAGTTTTGTTCTCAAGCCTTTGAATAATTTCAAAATTTGTACTTGCGACAGAACCCCAAACTGGGCTTGCATAAGCTAATACTGGACGAAGATAAGAGAGATACATTAGAATTTTGAGATTAAGAGGTAAAGCTGAATTTCTATTGATTAAAGGGTAGAGAATTCTAAATTGAGTATTGAATTTATTTCTAAGGTTGCGATTGTATTGTTACGACTTGACTTATGATTTTGGAATTTAAGCTCAGTAATGCTGCCTTATCTCAATTTATCGAAATGCTATCAAAATAAACGTGACACTGTAATGATGACCTCAAAAATTACTATTTAACCATTACATTGACCATAAATTCGTTAATGCATGCTAATCTTTCGAATTTGATAAAACTCACGATGAGCAATGAACATGAGTTTTTATTAAATGAATTATTGCTCGGTATTATTTGCAACAACAGGAACGGCTTTGTGGCCAAGTGGGTAGCGCTCTGACATTTGGTATCACAGGCTTCAGGTTCGAATGCTGGCTGTGGCATAGATGTTTGTTAGAGGTTCGGAATCCACTATAAACTGTAGGTCCCGGAAAAGATGATACGCACAAGATGACCGTAGAGCGACAAACCAAACCAAGCAACAGAAAATAAATAAATGAGCAGAATTAAGATAATTATAAAATGAATAGAAGAAACTATTGATAGACTAGGTATAAAATTTAAAGAAATGTAGAAAAATTAGAAAAGCAATTATTTAAAAAAAAACCAGAATTGAAAATTGGAGTTGCCCTTCAGGACTTTAACAACACTACCTTTTTTACAAGGCGTTCTGCAGAAAATAAAATATTGTTAAACCTTGTAATACGCATCCCCCAGCTATATCAAACATTCATGAAAAAGTTAGAAACCTTGTAGTCCAAAAAGTTTTGTAGAATGGTCCTTGACTCTTTATACACCGACCTTGAAACAAATGTTTTCTTCAATAACTGATGTTTTTCTGAAGAGGCATAAACGTGCTGAAGTTACTTGAAATCTAGTGAGTTTAGCTTTTAATCTGTAATTTGGTTTGGTACGGTCATTGTGTACACCAGGGCTAAACAGACTAGGATCTACAGTTTAAAGTGGATTCCGAGCCACTAACAAACATCCATGCCATCGCCAGGATTTTAACCTGAAGTTTGTGATACCAAAGGCCAGAGCGCTAGCCACTTGGCCACCAGGCCGTTTTATAATGGGTAAGTTTTAGTGCGAAATGTAGAACGTACTCTGTCTTTCTTTCGATTTAAAGTGAGAAGTCGATGAGAAGGTTTCAGATTAGTTAAATGAATAAATTATTGGACCTATTTTCCGCTTACCCTTTGATCTATTGATCTCTTTTTCTCTTGTATTGCCTTCTTCTTTTAGAATTTTAAGACCCTACGGAGATATCCAACGATAAATAATGGTATTTCCTGTTGAGTTTGCGTTTTGTATCTGATTGTTCATTCTTTGTAATGCCGACATGCCCTAGAGTCCACATGAATTCGATTGTTAAAATGTTGCTTATAGTGACTTTTAGTTGACTTCCGAGTGGTTTAAAGACACGATCAAATAAAATGTTGCAATTTTAAAGTTTGAAGACTGATTATAAGGGTGATATATTGCGCAGCCGAGAATATAAATGACGACATTAGTGCAAAGTCTGACATGAATATGTTAATGTAATTAGAAAATGTCCTGATGAAGACTCTTGGGAAACGGTATTGATCACTGTTATTGAATGTTTAGGATATGTATCAGATGCATTCGAGACCAAAATAAATTTTCTTTTCGGTGTTCATATTCATATTGTTATAAAAGGTGTGATTGATAAAAAATAATGGGGTAACTTTTTGCTATGAAAGAGTAAATCAACAAGGTGAAATGTAATTTTCAAGTTCTGAATTACTGGTGGGTAATTGGGAATTCAATTGGAAGGTCGGACAATGAAGGTGCATTGAAAATTTGAAAAAATATCTGAAGGAAATGGGGTTTTTTAATGAAAAGGAGAAATCTCCAGATCTAAGATAACTACAAAAGAAGAGAAATTGGCCAAAAGGAATTTGATTAATAAAAAAGCTCACTGTTACATAAAATCTCCCTGAATTAAGAAAAATTGAATTTCTTTCTTATAATAAGGAGGGGAGCACATTTTAGGATACTTTTGCATAAAGTAGACCTATGCGACAGGCGGAGTTCAGAATTTAGAGATCATTATGGCTAGAAAAGTTTAAGATAGAAGACCCGTGTTCAAATGGTAGGAGGCCGCGTATAGTGGAGTTTGCAATTTGAATAAGATAGTTAAGACCAACAATTCCAAATATTAGCTGTTATAGGCCTTAATGGCCGAGTGACTAACACTCTGGCGCTCAGTGTCACAAGTTTCGGGTTCGATCCCATGGACGTTTGTAGTGGTTCGGAATCCACTTTAAGTGGTAGGTTCCAGTCTCATATGACTGTAAGAGAGTTACGGAGCCAAGTCAGACTTCTATCAATGGGTGTTCCATCACAAAAGAAGCTGCCCTCTTTCCCTCCATCCAAGAGCAGATACTCATAAAATGTCCGTCCCGCACTGCAGGACACTGAGGATTAGCCACAACCCCCATGTTGATAACTTGTAATTATCCTATTGTGTGTAGGAGGGTATATTTCCTTTTTTTTTATGAATCCAGGAGTGGTAGATGACGCCACCTCCCGTAACCACGGAGTGGTCCGTCGTCCTCCAAAAGAAAACCGGTCAGTTTGGTGGGGGTGAAAGAAGACCCCTTTGAGTTTTGCGGGAAGAAAGGTAGACCCCTTTGAGAGACAAGGAGAGAGAACAGGACGTGGGCCTGGTTCACTAATTTTTTGCTGCGAGACTGACTACATGGATAATCTATATCCATCGACATGTTTGCTGCGACCACATTTTAGATATGTTTTGAGTCAACTGTTAATTTGCCTTGCCTACACACAGATAGGAATATTTCGCTTAAGGTATGGGAAAAATAAAGATGACTATTTCTCTATAAATATTTTTTATTAATTCTGTTTTAAGTGCCAATTTAAAATCCTGTAAAAATCCTAAATTTAAGTGTAATCATTGTATATTAGTATTCATTAAAAGTAAATTAGTTGTTTGTTTCAGTATTAATTTTCGTATTTATTTTAATTTTCTTTTATTAATGTTAAATTATTTGGCCGTCCTGCGAGTATACGCAGACTAACGGCATCATTTCTATGTCGGTTCTAACACCCCATATAGCTGTTATTGCTTTGATGACATTTCACTTTTTAGTGACCTTATTTAAATACAATTTCCATTTTAAGAAATATTTCCTATGAGAGAAATGATGCCAGAAGATTGGTGCGTTTGTTTTCCTGGTATATATGAATACTGTAATTTTGATTGAATTTTTTAGTAACTGAAAAAGAATGTTTTTCTTAAGCACTGTCTATTCAAAAATTTTGCTTACAACAGAAGTTAAGGAAATTGGTCAGTACGAGCTAATGGAATGGTTGTTTTGTTTAGTTTATGTATTAGAAAGATTTGTGCAATGAATCCCCTCTTTTAGAGGTGGCTTGGTGGCCAATTGGCTAGCGCTCTGGCCTTTGGTACCTCAGGCATCAGGCTAGAATCCTGGCGGTGGCATGAATATTTGTTAGTGGTTCGAAATCCACGCTAAACTATAGGTCCTGAACTAATTAGCCTAGAGTGTGCAAAAACTGACCATAGAGAGACAAAACCAAAACCTCTTCACTGGTTATCGGAATTCAGTTTAAAGTGGAACTCATCACTGAAAAATACTACTCCGGTTAGTGAGTAGCTATAGATGTGGATAGGTTAGGGACAGTTAGAGAATTGGGTCCTGTGAGATCTCTTTGATAATGACGAACCAGGAGTTGTGAAGACCAGTTAAGAAGAAGCACCGGGGCCCCCCCCTCTACATGTGAAATTGTACCCACTTTTCATTCCTCTAGAGCCCAACGGAAAGGACCTTCTGGGCCCCCAATTTCTGACATAGACACAAAAACTTTCGACCAAACTTTTAACCACACCAAAACTCTTTTTGTACTAAATGATATTAAAAACCAATAATATAAAAAAAATTTTTTTTAAAGTCAATTCCTACTTTTTTTTCACTATATTGCAGAAAGTTCTTTATAAATAATTTTCATCCATTCGTTTCATTGCAGAAAGTCCTTTATAAATAATTTTTATTAAGCTTATCTGGCGCCATCTATTGGTAGATATATGCAACTTAAATGTAAGAAAAAAAAAATGAAATTAATTAATTAAATTTAATTACTGAATTAATATTTGAAAAAACTGTATTAAAATAAAGTGTCATCCACTACAAGTTCAAAAAAATGCATTTGATCTTGAGTGGATGAATAAAAAGTATTTTATTAACGATTGAAAATTTGAACAAGATATATATAGAGAGAGTGTGAGCTAATAGAAGGAATTGAATGAAGTAACTGTTGAAGACACTTATAAAATTTTTAATTATTTTGCATTGAATATCTTCATTACCTGAAGAAGCTTATAGTATCTAATTCACTGAAAGAAAAGGGCCTGCTATAACTGTGAGATAAATCGTCTGAAAGATCAAAAATGATGAACTGCAGGTTGGTTTGGTTTGTCGCTCTACAGTCATCTTATGCACACTTTAGACTAAACAGACCGGAACCTATAGTTTAAAGTGGATTCTGAGCCGCTACAGACACCCATGGAACCGCCGGGACTCGAACCCGAAACCTGTGGTACCGAGTGCCAGAGCGCTAGCCACTCGGTCAACAGGCCCAATTGCAGGTCGGAGATTTCATTAACATGGAAAGCCAAAAAATTTGCTTGTTGATTCAGATCTGTTATTATTTTGTAAATTTTGCTAATTTAGCCAGTAGAATTTTGAAATCCATCTTAATATTTTCTTTTAATTTATGGTATTACACGACGAAGTTTGGCAGGTATTTTCATATATGTGATCGAAAGATCGGTTTTAAGTTGAGCGCAGGTTTGATCAAAATTTTTCATTTCTATTACAATAGTCTATTGGAGGAAGCATTGATTGTTTAATGTTCTTTATTATTATGTAAAACAGATATGACCCAAATGTGCGTGTGATATTCTGTTGTTCATTACGAGAAATAGGTCTACAGGTTTTAGATTATGATTTAGTCAAAAGGATAATTGGAACGGTAAGATATCACTGTCGAAAGGGTTTGAATGAAATAAAATGTAAACGTGCTTCCTCCTACGCTCTTGCTTTGTGTAGGAGGAAGCAGTAAGTCTCGAGACTTTCACCAGATAAGAAGTACAGCGCAACCGGCGCTGCCGCTGAGAAACGGTTAGTACAACGCAACCACGCTTTTCTGTTGAGAAACGTTTAGTTTAGTCTTTCATCCCGAGAGGAAATATATTTAGCGCAACCTGCCTATAAGTTGACCTACAGACTCTCACCCGGAGAGGAAGTACATTTCGCGCATCCAATACGTAACTGAGTATCTTTATTTTTGGCTTAGAATTATCTATTTTGAAATGTGTTCAATATGGCCTGTAGTTAATTGTATGTATGTGTGGTTTGTGAGCTTGTAAATAAAGCTGTGTGTTCTTAAACCTGTGTCTGAAGTGTCAACCCAACCACAACACTACACTACACAATATGCCAGATGGTTCATCACATTTGAAATAAAATTGGCTGATGTAAGATGCACATGTGCAGATATAATATGAGCATGGGTAAAGAAATTCATTCCTACAATGTATATATAAGTGAAGATGACATGCTTATGGACAATTAGGCACATATACAGCAAAAAAATTTCAAAGTTTTGCATATTAATAGGAATTTTGAGAATATATACACTGAAGTGACAAAAGTCATGGGATAGCAATATGCAAATTTTCAGATGGCAGTAGCATCGCATAGAACAGGTATAAAAGCGCAGTGCTTTCGCAGAGCTTTCATTTCTGTTCAAGTTATTCATGTGAAGAGGTTTTGACGTGATGATGACCGCACGACGGGAATTAACAGGACTTTGAACGCGGAATGTTAGTTGGAGCTAGACGCATGGGTCATGCCATTTCTGAAATCGTTAGGGAATTCAGCATTCCCAGATCCACTGTGTCAAGAGTGTGCCGAGAGTATGAAATTTCAGGCATAACATCCCACCATGGACAGCGCAGTGGTCGACCGCCTGCACTTAACGACCGAGACCGGCGACGTCTGCAAAGAGTCGTAAATTCTAACAGACAAGCAACACTGCGTCAAATAACCGCAGAAATCAATGTGGGACGTACAAGGGACTTGTCTGTTAGAACTGTGCAGAGAAATTTGGCTTTCTTGGGCTATTCCAGCAGAAGACCGACTCGAGTGCCTTTACTGACAGAACGACATCGCTTGCAGCGACTCTCGTGGGCACGTGAGCATATCGGTTGGTCCCTAGATGAATGGAAAACCGTGGCCTGGTCCGATGAGTCACGATTCTAGTTGGTAAGAGCTTATGGTAGGGTTCGAGTGTGGCGCAGACCCCAAGAAGCCATGGACCCAAACTGTCAGCAAGGCACTGTTCAAGCTGGTGGTGGCTCCGTAATGGTGTGGGCTGTTTTTTCATGGCATGGACTTGGTCCTCTGTGCGAATGGACAGAACATTGACTGGAAATGCTTATGTTCAGCTACTTGGAGATCACTTGCAGCCATTCATGGACTTCATGTACCCAAACAACGATGGGATTTTTATGGATGACAATGCGCCATATCACCGGGCCACAACTGTTTGCGATTGGTTTGAAGAACATCCTGGACAATTCCAACGAATGACGTGGCCACCTAGATCGCCCGACATGAATCCCATCGAGCATTTATGGGACATCATCGAGAGGTCTGTTCGTGCCCAAAATCCTGCACCATCAACGCTTTCACAATTATGGACGTCTATCGAGACAGCATGGCTCAATATTCCTGCAGAAGACTTCCAACGACTTGTTGAGTCCATGCCACGTCGAGTTGCTGCACTTCGCCGGGCGAAAGGAGGGCCGACACGATATTAAGAGGTATCCCATGACTTTTGCCACTTCAGTGTATATATTTTTTTGCATATCGGGCATAAAAAAACTCCTACAAACGCGATATAACGAAAACACGATATAGTGATATACATATTACTATATCGTGAGTGAGAAAGCTCAAAGCCACAAACACCATATAGTGATAGAAAGTAGTGTACGGATTAGAGTGCACTGTTTTCTATCAATGTTTGGATAAAAGGATATTCTTTATCCAAACTATTTCTTATTATTGTTAGTAAATTTATAATTTCCTTTATTAACATTGCAATTTTTGTACAAATTGCGACGTACGCAAATTTATGATGTGTTAATAATTGTAGCATTAATTAATATAAAAAAAGTGTGCATATTCTTTAAAAAAAATTTATATAAAAATAAATTGTATAAAATTTAAATAAATTTTATATAATCTTACAAAAATATAGGTAGATAAATGTCCTATTCTAACAAAAAGAAAGTTATTGCGCAAAAATAGCAAAATATATTTTCTTAATTTATGCATTTATAAGAATATAAAAAGATGGCACTTGTAATTTCTATCATAACACAATATATTATATTGTTTTTACGCTTAGGTGTACTACTGTGTCCGAACAATAAGAACAATTTTCAATTTAAATTTCCCGGGCATATGATATTCAATTTTTTTTCTTTTTTGATTGTTGGCACTGTCCTTCACATCTGCGTGAAATTTGACGTCAAAATACGCATTAGTGCTTGAATTACGCTTGGCTTTGTGCGACGCTAAAACTGATTCCGGCGATTTTTGAAATGTCTGAATTAATTGAGCAAGAACTTGCATTAAACTTTGTTTTGAGGAAACGTATAGAATGTTGCAGAAGGCATTCGGTGAGCATTCCTATATCGGAAAGCATAGATATTCCTATATCTATGTTTACAAGTGGTAAAAACAGTTCAAAGAAGGCAAAGAACGCGTTGAAGACGAAGATCCCTCTGGTCGACCACCAACCTCAACGACGAAGCTCACGTCCAAAAAAACTAAAGATTTGGTACTTGCAAGCCGTCGACAATTAAAGACCTTGCTGATGATGTTGGAATTTCAAAAGGATCGGTCAATTCCATTTTGGGCCTCAATCGTGTCAAATATTGATTTGTACCGAAAACACTGAATGCGCCAGCTCACACTGCATTGATTCTTCGTGACTTTTTCGCCAGAAATTAAACCCATGTCGTTCCACAACCACCGCATTCACCTAATTTAGCATCATGCTACTTCTGGCTATTTCCTAAACTCAAAAGACCACTCCGGGGACACTGGTTTGAGTAGATTGAAGAGACATTTCACAAATAGCGGAATCAGTTTTAGCATGTCACAAAATCATGCGTAACTCAAGAACTAATGAATATTTTGACGTCAAATCAATCTAAAAAGGAAAAAAAAAAAAAATTTAAAAACCATATGCCCGGGAAATTTAAATTGAAAACTGATTTTACTTTTTGGACATAGTAGTATATTTATATATTTTTATTTCAGAACAATTTTGTAATTTAAATGAATGTGTTATACCGAGCAATTTTGTTGACGGTTTATAAATATTGGTTTGGGTTGTCGCTCTACGGTCATCTTGTGCACTCTTTGGGCTAAACAGACCAGGACCTACAGTTTAAGGTTTATAAATATTGGAGTATTTCCCCAAATTAAATATTAAAATAACAGAGATCCTATTAAGTGTAGAATTACTAAAATTTGAATTTAATGAAAATGCATCTATTGATTTCAAATTAAACAATAAATCAACTTGGCTAAGTTTTTAAAATTATTAAGTACAGATTACATATTGTTAAAATTATAATAGTTTATAGTACCTTCCATATCAATCAGATGATTTGAAATGTATACTCTGTAATGTTCTTTTATTTATTAATTAATATTGCGTGAAACAATGCAGCACAAAAATTATTTATAATGTATACGAAGTCTGAATATTTTAACAGTCCCTTTTAAAACAGTTTTGACGTATTTCATTAAGAAAACATTTGAATAATAAGCACATAACATTTAAAATTACTTAACTATTTAAAATCATTTAGAATTATTGAAATAATTTTTCATCAACTGTTATTCATATTTAAAATATTTCACTTCATCAGATAATAAGAATGATTTTAAAAAATGTGATTCTAATCATGGAATGCGATTTAATGTTTTACATTTACATTTTATCCTTTCTGTATTTGTTCAGAATAGGCTGAAACTAAATCTTTAATGTAGCAATAATATCGTGGATACAGCTAAATACGACTAATTATTAAACGATTATATATCTAAAGAAAAAATATTCAGTTTTACTAAAATTTACATTTGTTTAATATACTTATGTAAAAAGTAGAAAGTAATACTAAAATTAAAATTTGATGCATTAAATCGTTCCTAATCATACATTAAATATAACGATAAATAAATTCAAAGTTTATATAAGGGAAATCTTTCAGTTTAAGTATTACGAATGCGACACTATAAAAATATAAAAAATAAAGTGTAAAATTTTTTTTTTAGCATTAATGATGCTTTTCTCAATTCAAAAGAATGTGTTGGTAAAATTAAATCTGTTAAATAACAGATAAAAATACAGTAAACAGTTTTAGATGTAAAAAATTGCTTTTAAACTGTTGCATCAAAATAATTTTAATAAACATCAACAAATGTAATTTTTTTAATAAAGAAAATTATTATTTGTCCGTAATTACTCCTTAGAAGGGCATAATATGGGGGAATCCGTATTCACAAACTAAAAAAAGATGTATAAGGCAATCATAAAAATTAAAAATGAGTTTTGATTATCTAATTATGTATTTAGGCTTTGAAATCAATAATAATAAAATAATTATGAATTGTTTATTTAAAAATACATTTAAAACAAAATATTGTATTTCTACAAATGTTTTGAAGAATATAAAATCCTTATAAATACACAGAGCATAAAATCTTACTTTATTATTTAATCTAAAACATAGCATTCATAAAATATTTTATCAATTTTTGACATAAAATTGAAAACGACATTAAATTAATCAAGAAATACAAAGATAAAAATCAAATTCGGATTAAAATGTAAACAATTTTTACAATTAACAAAATGGATACGTGCATTTGTACTCTTCTCATACATCAGTTCTCCCCAAGGGTCCTCAGACAAGGGTTCATTAGTTTCTTTTCCGGTTTTCCAAGCTTCATCAATCGTTTTTACACATGTATATAAAACATCCTCGTCCTTCAGTTGAGATTATATCTAGAATGCGTAAGGCCATCTTATACACTATCTGTAAGAAAGTGACGGGACACCCCTCGAAAAGTAGAAAAGTCGACAATACAGCTGACACATGTGCAATAATAGGTATCACGTGTCAGCCATATCCTATAAATACTCTGTGGAGTCGACTAGAGTTGCTTTTTGTCAAGGTGCCGCCACGGGAAGAGTTGTCTGAGTTCGAGAAAGGTGTGTTGGTTGGATTGCATCTTGCCAAGGTGTCAATTAGGGAGATATCCCGTCTCCGTAACTGCTCAAAATCAACTGTAGCACGTGTTGTGTGTCGCTACAAGAATGAGGGACACTGTCAGAACAAACCCCGAAGTGGACGACCTACAGTTCTCACCAGCAGGGACCGGCGGGTGTTCGGCAGGGAGATTCGAAGTAACCATCAAACATCCATGGATAACATCGCTAATGAGTTTCGACAAGCCACAGGTGTGGTCGTTTCGACCAAGACTCTTCGTATCGAGGCTCATAAGTTAGGTTACACTGGATGTTCGGTGGCCCATAAGCCTTTGATTACGAAACCCAACAAGAAAGAGCGCCTTCGATGGGCCAAAGACCACCGTACTTGGACTCTGGATGACTGGAAATGCGTCCTCTGGAGTGACGAGTCCCGATTTACCCTTTTCCGTTCCGATGGACTTGTTTGGGTACGGCGTTTACCAGGAGAACGCCTTTTGCCCGAGTATGTCGTCCCAACTGTAAAGTTTGGTGGAGGAGGATTGATGGTATAGGCCTGTTTCTCCTGGTATGGGGCTGGCCCACTGGTGAAGGTTGATGGTGCGATGAATGCCGATAGATACTGTGATATTCTCGACAATCATATCCTTCCTACCTTGTGGGCAACGTACGGTATGGATGATTGCTGGTATCAAGACGACAACGCAACATGCCATGTTGCAAGGAGAACTCTTGATTGGTATGTGAACAACGTTACACGCATGGTATGGCCGGCGCAGAGCCCTGATCTTAACCCAATTGAACATCTCTGGGACGAATTGGACCGTCGGTTGAGGGCCTGCACCCCACTCCTCAAAAGCAAGCCTGAACTATGGAACTTCCTGTTAAACATTTGGAAGGAAATTCCTCTTGCCACTATGGCTAATTTAGTGGAAAGCATGCCCAGAAGGGTTGCAGCTGTGATCGCAGCCAAAAGAGGCCCTACCTCCTATTAATTTTAATAAATATGGGTTTATGTCGTTATAGTGTCGTGTCCCGTCACTTTCTTCCACATAGTGTAGCAAGACATACATTTCTATTCGATTTTAATAGCAAACGAAGTTAGTATTATGACTTGTCGGGCTGTGCTGTTGGGCATTTATACACTTTGTTAATCAGAATATCAAAAAGGATGCGATTCCTTTCAAGCAATATCCCAAAGGAACTCGAACCCTGTGGCACCGAGCGCCAGAACCCTAAATATTCCCCCTTTATAAATTAATATCTCTTTGATAACGCGTATGCAGGGTTATTGAAACAGGGAGAATAATGAAAGGTAGCATAGTTATAATCGATGAAAATAACTGTAAATCTCAACTTCTAGAAAAAAAGGACTTTTCCAAACAAGATAAATGAATTCATTTTTAAATATTTCTTTATTGCATACAGTGTAAAATTTTCAGAACTTAATTCGTTTCAATCCAAACGCTGATTTTTTTTTTCTGATGAAAACTTTTTTTATTTTCCCTTCGTTAAGTTCCGATCATACTTGCTTAGGAATTATTTTCAAAATTTAAATCAATATATAAATAGCTAAAATATGTTTAATTAAATTAATTTTATCTTAATGATCAAGGGACACGTACTTATTTTTAAAGCACGGCATTTAATTTATGTGATCAGAGGTTTCATCATATTTGAAATTGGTTGGTGTAAGATGCACATGTGTTAGTTGCAGATATAATATGAACTTAATGAATTAATATAAAATTCATTTCTGCAATATATGCATAAGTATAGGGATCATGAAATACTTTTGGGCAGTATTTTTTACATTTAAATATGAATTTTGAGAATTATATTTTCCCTATCAACCATTAAAAGATTGCCACAAACACTATATAAAAAAATCGGATTAGAGTGCACTGCTCTCCATCCTTGCTTGGATATGAGGTTATTCTTCATCTAAACTATTTTTTCTTATTGTTCGTAAATTAATAATTTCATTTATTAGCAATGCAATTTGTATACAAATTGCGAGACACGCAAATTGATGACGTGTTTATAATGTAGCCCTGATTTATAATTATAAATATGCGTAGATTCTTCGAAAAATCACTATATAATTTTTCCAAAATACAGGTACATAAAAATCATTTTCTAATAAACAGTACGTAATTATACAAAAATAGTAAAATAAATTTATAAAATATATGTATTTATAAAAATTTAAAAAGATGACTCTTGTGATATATTATCTTGTTAAAATAGAAATTACATTGGTTTTTAGCCTAGGTGTATATTTTTATTCTTTTTCCTGACTAATCTTGAATTTAAATGAAGTTCACTCTTATATTGTTTAACTCCTCTTTACTTATAATATTATATCGTTGATCATCTGATCTGACAATCCTGACGGTTAATCTGTAGCATTTTTTTCCATAAATTATATGTTGAGGAATAAAATTTTGCTTGTATTAAATTTTGTTATTACATTGTAACAAATACAATCACCGTTTTAAAATTAAAACGAAAATATGTAAAATATTTTTTGAATCATAAATTAGATAACCCAAATAAATGTAAATTGTAATAAATTCTGCTTGTAATAAATTTACTTAAATTACTTTTCTAATTAAGCGATTTTTGTCATTATTGCAAAATATGAGAGTATTTCTAAAAATTAAAGATTAACTAACAGTCACCCCAATTCATTGTAGAATTACTAAAATTTGTAAAAATTGAAAAAGGCATCTGTTATTTAACTGTCTAATCTGAAAGCTTGGCAGAGTTTTTAAAATTATTATGTACAGATTATAAATGCTAAATATTACATTAATTTATAGATAATTATATACTATCCAAATGACCTCAAATGCATACGTTATAGTGTTTTTTTTATTATTAATTAATATTGCAGAATACTGATTGAAAAAATGTAGCACAGCAATGATTTATAATGTATACCAAATCTGAATACTTTTAACAGTCCCTTTTTAAATTTTTTCTTAATGTATTACGTCAAAACTATTTGAAGTACAAAATATTTTCAACTACTTAACTATTTAAAATCATGTAGAATTATCAGAATGTTCGAATCAGAATATGTCAAAATATTCGAATATTCAGAATATATGTCGGAATATACGAATTGTTGATATAAATTCTGTCAAATAGTAGATAAGAAATGTAGTATATAATTTTAAATGCTCAAATTCGCTTTTAAAAAACCTATTAAATATAATTATATTATTTTAATAAATACCTACAAATGCAATTCTTTCTGATCAGAAAAAGTATTATTTATCCGTACATAATTCTTAAAAGGTGATAATGTGATATCCAACTTCACAAACTAAAAAAAATTTCTCTACACATCATAAAAATTAAATTGAGTTTTTATTAAATGTGAATTAAATTTTTCATGAAACAAATAAAATTTTGAAGAAACCTCGTGAAAGGATTCTAAATTGTTCATTTAAAAATACATTTAATCATACAAAATTTTTTAAAACTTAAAATCTTTATAAATGCGCAGAGCATACAAAGTTGCTGTATTTAATTTCAAACAATTCGTAAAATATTTTATGCATTTCTATCATAAAATTGAACACGACATGAAACTAATCAAGAAATACAAAGAAGAAAGTCATATTGGGATTAAAATTTAAACAATTTTTAAATTTAATAAAATGAAGAAAAAAATTAATTAAAACCAAAACGTGTGAAACACGCATACATTTAAACCTCTCGTATCCGAATCGGGAGATTTCATTAATTTGAAAATTAACTTTTCATTTAACCAGCATTTGTATACAATTCATTATTGTCTTATTCCTATATTAAATATCTAGCTGTTTAATATTTACATAAATGGTATTAAACATAATTTAATTGTATTGAAAGTAATTTAAAAGACAAACAATGTTTAAAAAATGCGAGAAGTCATGGTTAGATTAATACAAAACAATTTATGAAAAGTCCTTTTTCTTGAAATTATACTACTCGGATATTGACGAGTTATAACAGTTAAAAGACAATGTTCATCATTTTGTTTAAGAAAAAAAAGCATTTTTTAAGGCCATTGGAAATAAAATTCAGACTTTTTGATCCAAGTGTGAATTTTTGTGGTGAAGTTCTAAGCTGTTCTTAACAGAGAATGCTTGTTGACATATGTCACATGCATAAGGCTTCATTTTGTATGAGACTTTATATGTTCCTCGAACTCATGTTTGAAAAAAAATGCCCTGCCACAAATATGACAAATTAATCCTACATTTTTGTGACTGGAATAATGTTTATTTAGGCTGATATCATTGGGAAATTGCATTCTGCATAAATCACATTCCATTCACATTCAAAATTAATTCCTTTTTCAATAGTATTATGTTTTCTTTGAACCACACATGTTTGTTTCGTTTGCTGCTTACTATGGCATTTCAAACTGCTTTTCTCACTTTTTTGCTTCGTTAATTTCATTACATGTTTTTAATTTTCGATTCTTATGAGTAATAGCATGCTTATCTAAAAGATCCTTTTGTGTAAATTCCAAATTACACTCATCACATTTATGTGCTTTATCCTTTAAATGAATACGTAAATGTATTTTCAATTTTATAGCCGTTTTATACCTTTTTCGACAAACATCATATATAGTTTCATTTTCGTCATGCATACATTCCTGCTAATATGAATGTTGTAACTCTGCTTTTGCAAAAATGTATTACATTTATAAGGTCTTTCAGTACTATGAGTAAGGTTATGAGTATTTAGAGCCAATTTTTGGGTAAAGGCTTTATTGTAAGTGTTACATTTATAAGGTCTTTCATCTTTGTGAATCCGAGCATAATCTTTCAAGTAGTCTTCCGTTGAAAATTCCGTAATATATTGTTCACACACATATAGTTTTTCTCCTATATGTGTCCGAGCATGAATTTTCAATTCGTCTTTCCTTGAAAAGGCCTTATTACATTATTTACACACATACGGCTTTTCTTCTGTATGTGTGCGAGCATGCCTTTTTAAATTGCTTTTGTCTGAAAATGCCTTATTACATTGATTACACACATACGGCTTTTCTCTTGTATGTGTCTGATAATGTTTTTTTAATAAGTCTTTCCTTGAAAAGGCCTTATTATATTCTTCACACACAAACGGCTTTATACCTGTATGTTTTCGATAATGAATTTTCAACTTGCTCTTCCGTGTAAACGTTTTTTCACAGACATCACACCTGTGCTCATTACTCTTTTTGTGACAAGAATAATGTTCTTCTAAATCAGTCGCATGTATAAGTTCTTTATCACAAATATTACAAATCATGATACTTATATCAAATTAAATATATGTTTAATTATAAATATTATAAATTACAATAATGTTACAAAAACAATATTTTTTATAATCTATCAGATTATTTAATTAAAATATAAATTATATCAAGATGTCAGCAAAATGAAATACAATATTCAGAACTGCATCATTAATTAAAAATACTTGCGTCACGCTCTTGTTACTTGGAAGGAATGTGTTTTCCTTGCTAAAAGGGCGCAGCTAAACTTCATTTGACAATTACGATGAAACTCCAGGTAATTAATTTCCTCCTATGTTATTACTTACTTGACTTCTCTTGTCTTGTCTTGATTTGTGGCTTTGATATTTTGGCTCACTAAAGTTGCTTTATATCAATTTGCCAAATACTTTCAAAGCAAAAAAAAAAAAAAAAAAA
>BPLQ01013135.1:0-169595 GCA_021605075.1 Caerostris darwini
AAATGTTTCAGCATTAGGAAAGCTCAACCATTTCAAAGCACACTTGTTCCATTTAAAAAACCTGGTAACGCATGTCGTAAATCACCCTTTCAGTATACGATCATCATCCATACTCATTCTATTCGTTCGCCTCGTTCGAGTAGATCCCCATTGCCACCAATGGTATTTAACCATTATGCCTTCCTGTTTATGGACGCCCATTAAATTTCATTACTCCCATCCCAGCCTTTGATTGGGTCTCTTTCGAACGGCGTTCGCTCATTAATAGGCATTGTGGAAGAGCGCTGACATCATGGTTGTTTGAATTTAACGGCTGTTTCGACTCGATATCTTCCCGTGCATCTGGACTCGGCTGTTACAATGAACGAGTTGCATTGAATCACTTACTGTTGCTGCGATGATGCAGGTTGTTGGTGGGAATGGAGTGTTTGATTCGATGGAATGAATGGTTCGTTCAGCGGTGATGAAGGTGGTAATTGTCTGATAATATGTTCCTGTACATGTAGTTGAGGAATTCTGAGATAGCTTATTCTGTTTTATAAGGAGTGTTCTGAATGTAAATGAGGTAAGATTCGAATTTTTGTCCATTAGACTTGATTTTAAAATTGGACTTGAATCCAAATTTTGTAAAAAAAATAATATTTTGTGTCCTATTCAAGAATATTTTGAATAAATTTATATTTATTTATTAATAACACATATACAATATTTATAGGCTGTCGGTTTTGAATCCCCTTTTATGCACATTATTTACAATATACGGTATTTTTTTTTATTTCCAATGGCAAGTTTACAAGACAACAGATATCATAAAAAAATACACACAAAGAACAAGATGGAAACAAATGATATACGCTAATCAATCCACTTAAATCTGTCTATCCAGTAACGCTTCCATAAAGAAACAGGAAGAATGGTGAGGCAAACAATGGAATAATTAATAACATATCAAATGGAATCAAATTTAAACTTTAATTTTAAATTTCAACTGATAATTAAATAACATATCAATTTGGTTCCACGAAATAACAAAAACTATAACATGAAGCAAATTATGATTTCCATTTAGCTAGTATAACATATAATCTTACAACATAATGGGACGCCAGTTCACAACATTCCTTCATTTACCATTATAAGCTAAATAAACATGATGTTTCAGCATTAGAAAAGCTCAATCATTTCAAAACGCAATTCTTCCATTTAAAAACCGAGTAACTCATAAATCATCTTCTCTAATAAATGATCATCATCCGTACCCATTCCATTCATTCGTCTAACGTTCGAAAGATCCCGTTGCCACCCATGGTAACCAATTGCGCCTTCTGTTTATAGAAACCCATTAAAATTTCATGACCTCCTCCCAGCCTTTTAATGGGTCTCTTTCGAATTAATAGGCATTGTGGATGAGCGCTGACATCATGGTTGTTTTAATTGAACGGCTGCTTCGATTCGATATCTTCCCGTGCATATGGTGCTCGGTCGTTGCGATGAACGAGTTTGCTTTGAATCGCACAATGCTGTTGGGATGATGCAGGTCGTTGGTGGGAATGGAGTGTTAATGTTAGTGATGTTGTGTTAAATAGGTCGTTCAGCAGTGATGCAAGTTGGTAATTGTTTGATAAAGATGTTCCTGTATATGTTGTTGTAGAATTTTTGGGATAGGTCATTAGGTTTCGTAAGAAGTGTTTCGAATGTACATGGTAGTATTCCTCACTTTTTGTCCATTAGGACTCGATTTTGAATTTGGGTTTTAATTCAAGTAACGTACAAAAATACTATTTTATTAATTAATGAAATATTTTAGAATAATTTTAATTTATTTATTAATAACACACAGACACACATCTCATGGCAAGTTTACAGAACAATAAATATTATAAAAAGGTAAATAAGTACAAAGAACAATATAGAAACAAATGACATTAGTTAATCCATTAACGTAAGACTGGCAATCCAATCACTGTTGTAAAACTCATTAATTATTAAAGTGTTAACAACAATAATATTTATGTTTTATATTATGATTATTTTTTCAGGAAACTAACTAAGTGGCCATTACCTCATTCAAGAGGCACTGTTGACGCACAAAAAAAATAAACTTTGAAAAAATCTGACACATTTCCTGCAAGTACAAATGCTTTTAAATTGAAAAAAATTATCATACATTAAAAGAATTAACAGCTCTGTATTATCTATAGAATATTTCGGATATTTTAATTGGAAATAAACTAAAAATCATATTTTTATCATTTTTTTAATTTAAAGAAGATTGTTGATGTTTTCACGAATATTCTTCTATACCCGAAGTGAAATTTTGGTAAATTAATTTTAATAATCAACTTTATCTATTTCGAAAAAAAAAAAGTGAAACTCTCCGGTAAGTATCACATTATAATTCAGAAAAACATCTGTTGCTATTGGTATGTTGTACACTATAAAATTTGGTAATATTAAATTTTTTAACTTTTAAAATCAGTTGTGAGAAAAATTGAATTCAAGATTTTTTGGATTTTTATAGAATCAGCCTGTGCTTGTCCGCGGATGTCGATAGCAGCTGTGTTGTAACAATTTTTTTTTTTAACGTGAAGAATTTTCTATCTGCCTCCTTCTGATAACACTAATTAAAAATGATTGTGCATTTTTGGTAAAATGTTTTTATTTTATTGCAAACTTCTGATGCACATAACCAAAATTTTTCTCAGATTATGCCCGGTAGTAAATTTTCTATGTATTTTATTTATACAAATTTAATCAGAAATAAAGATTGAAAAAAAATCATTAACCCCTCATATTCAAACATAATAAAGATGCCTTTGAGTAAGAATTGGTCGAAGGCATTTTCTTTCTCTTTCTTCGTCGAAAAATACAACTTGAAATTGCATTTTGACAACAGGTTATACACATATATAAGGAGATGTTTCCCACAAACGAATTTCAAAAAGTCATTTTTTTCTCAAGCCACGCATAAGGTGTTAGTAGGTTAGTTTTAGTGCAATTTATATATTGCTTGGCGTATAAATATAACTTGTCATTGATTAATGACACTAAATTTAACACCCATATTAAAAAAAAGAATTCTACTTTTATTATTAACCATTACATATTTCGAACAAGAATTTAAAGGAGATGATTGAAAATTTAATCCTTCAACGACATCTAACGCATTTCGATTACATATCACAATTTAATCAGAAATGCAGATAAAAAAAAATAACCCCTCATACTCAAACATAATCAAGGTGAAATTACTACAATTTTAAAAATACTCACACATATTCATTTTAAGAATATTCAGTAATGGAACTAGTTAACGGTCTAATAAAAAAAAGAAGTGAAATTCGGGCCATCCATCAAGCTACCATTCACCTTTGTTGTTCTATCCATCCCCCTACTCTGCCACAAAACGACTCGAATTTCTGCATTTGGCAAATCGATTTTTAAAATATTCATCTCAAGAAAGAATTTTTTATAATGTACAAAAATATATATTTCTTTTTTGAAAAACTTCTCTCTAAAAGTTCAAGTCCTTTCGTTTAAACGAAACAGGAGTGGTTATTGAATAAACTCCACTGGATTCCTTGTTTTGAGTGGAATAAAAACTCTCTCCTACGAAGGTTTCGTTCAAAACACTCCATTAAAATGTTCATTAAAGAGTCATTTGTGAATAATTAACTGAGTGTGCAGACATGCCTGTCTGGAATAAAGTCGTTTTCGGTCGAGATTGCCTCGGCCCACATATAAATTTAATTGCAAATTCTCCAGACATTATGTCGACAATGGCTTTTAAATTACTTTGATTAATTAACTCGGGAATTGGATGGCGGTTTCGAAGCCAGTGCTGCTGCCGACAACAAACCGAAGTATTTTACTGCCCGAGCGAAGTTTTCAAGAGTTTTCCTCCTAAAATTAAAAAGGAAATTACGGAATTATTAAATTGTGCCCAGTTTTATGAATGATCCCACATTTGGTATTCCGCACTAAAGATGAATTCTCCGTTATATTTGGAGATTAAGTGATTTAAAATTCAGATGAACTTTTTATTATTCACTCTTCTAAAGATGATTGAGTTTATTTTGAAATTTCCCTTTCAATTCTACTTCTATTGAAATTATATCGTATTGTTAGCTTTTATTGAAATTTCCTTAAAATAGGGTCAATATTTTTATGCTAAGAAAAGCAGAGATTTAGGCAATTAATGTTGCTTCAGTCTACTGCCATCGATAAATGCACCTCCTGTCATGAATACCTTGCCGCAAAGGGAAAGGATATCGTTTTGTCTTGGATCCTTGGCAATTATGTGATCCTGGGTAATGAGAAGGTGGATTCTCTTGTCAAAAAGGAACAACCATCACCCAAACTTTTTTTAAGGATTTAATGTCTTTTACACCATCAAAAACAAGCTGCCACTTCTGACATTTCTGATCATTTTCTGACTTTTTTTGTGAATAAATCATTTTAAATAATTATTATGTGTTCTTAACTTTTTAACCTTTTGTTTTCCATTTACACATTATAAGCCTCGTAGAACATTTTATGGAAATCGAGTTAAATATTTCGATCTTAAAATAGAAAAATGGAACAAGAATCCTGTAAATAAACCCGAAAGATATACTATACAGAACCTATCAAGATATTACCCTACCATTAAAATCATCATGGAGAAACAGAAAAGAGACATGCATGGAATCAACAAACATTCTCCTTTCAGAGCAACCGAAGAATAGACCCATCGCTTTTATGTGCTCGGATAGCGGATCCCTTTACTTATCGACGCCATCCATCATTATCAGAGAGCATATTTTATTTCGCGTAAGGCGTAGGCCTTGGCAGTAATAAATCAAATGATTGCGCTTTTGGTTTGTCTGCAAATTGAAATGCTTCTTTTGAGGCCATGCGTGAAAAGGTTCGTTTGTTAGAGATTTTTTCTGTTTTATTGATGACTGACTTAATACAGATAGAATGTTAGCTTTAACATATATTAATTGGCACAACTTTTTATTGTGTAAACTCTTGAATTTAAGCCATACATGGATAAATTATGGAAAGTATTGTTCTTTTGACAATATCTGTTATGAAGTATCTATATTCATGGCTGACAATACACGTGGTGATATATTGACGTATTTCTTAGAAAAGTACCACTATATAATGCTTCAAAGTTTTTAGTTGTAACGTTTTGAACAACACTAAATATCTGCCAGATATAAATTCTTGGGAAAATTAATATTACTATATTTTAATGAACTATATTTTAAAAGGTAGGCATTGACTGTTTTTCTTAAACATAAAGAAAACACGTACTGGTAAATAGGTTTGGTGCACTACGGTCATTTTTGTGCAACCCTGTTTCGATGCTGCAAAAAGAAGCAAGAAAAGTACTGGTTTTTTTATCTTGGTCAGAATTCATATGAGCAGTTATTGCATCTTTATTTATACGCGATTGATTCATCTGCTCGTGAATTGTGGACAACTTTATGAGGAGGAACATTCCATTCACGCATGGCGGGCATCAGTAGAATGTCCTGACATTAAACAGAGGCTTCTTTGCTTCTGTCGCAATCACCTCGTAACGAGGAGTTGTGTGAGGAATAATATTGAAAGGCAAGATATGTTTTTTATTTGTTGTTGTTGCAAATAATAAAATTTATTTTTCATGCTTGCATTGATATTGCACAGTGCCCTAATAAATACATAGCTTTTCTATTAAGAAATGCAGGGTGATTAAAATTAAAAGTACCCCTTACAAAATGCTGCAAAAGGACTACTTGTCGCATTGAGTTCATTATATTAATAGATGGCGCTGTAAGCGGACTAAAGAAAGTGAATTCGGCTGCCAGTGATAGTTTGAATCGAAATGACGACGTATTGGGCATGATCTGCACATTCAACCAGCTGTAGTATTCAATGTGCTCGATCGTTTAAGTTTTTTTGGTGAAAAAAATGACTTCCAAGTCATTCAACAGTCGTGACACTGTGAGTGGAAAGCCCATCCACCACGGCAAAGTCATACCAAAATCGGATGGGAAAAATCGAGGTGGAATTATATTGGATGGCTCACCCACCTTTCAACTTCTTCAAGTATCTTCAGTTTGAACTCATTACTTAGAGTGTTTCTTTTTTGACTGTATTTTGAAAGTATGACTTTAATTATAATCATCCTTTGTATCGCAAACAGTGTATCAGGTTATATATACGAATAAATTATTCTACGAATTTCTTATAAATTAACGGGTTTAGTTAAATAAAATACAAGTCTGATTTTTAAAATGTATCCTTAAATATTGATATTAATGATTGATTAAATCATAAAAACTTCGAATTCGATGCTTATTTTATTTAGACATAACATAGATAACTGACTACTTCGTCATTCAAGTGCGTGCAAAGAATTTTATTTATATAAGTCATTAACTTATTCGCTGTAAAAAAAAAACATGTTCACTCCTCGCTAAAGTGAAGCTGCCTATTACACTTTGCCATGGACCAGTCACCTGAGAAGGGTCTTTTCGCACCTATTTGTAGGCTTTTCCTGCACCAGAGGGGATTAGTAACAATAACATAAAAGTTGTTGTTTCCCTCAAACGATTCCCAAAAAGTCATTTTTTCCCCTCTAACCAGGATAGGTGGTATTTGATGTACAAGTTTACCTTCTCAATTGTCAATGGCATTAAATTGAATGTAAATATTAAGAAATCAGTTCTACTTTCATTATTAACCACTACCTATTTCAAACCTGAATATCAAAGGTGAAGATTGAAAATTAAATCCTTCAAAGGCCATTTGGCATATTTCCATTATCTTTTACAGTTTAATGAGAAATACAAAAAATAACACTTCGTTCTCAAACGTAAAAAGGTAAGATTACTACTTTTTTTAAAAAATGTTCACGCATATTCTCTTTAAGATCATTCAGTAAAGGAACCAGTTAACGGTCTAGTACAAAAAAACAGAAAAAGTGAAATTTGGGCCATCCATCAAGCTGCCATTTACTGTTGTTATTCTATCCATCCCCTATTCTACCTCAAAAGACTCGAATTCCTGAATTTGGCGAATCGATTTTAAAATATTCTTCTTAAAAAAAGAAATTATAAAGGTTAGTTTCATAAAAGTAAATTTTTTTTAAATGATAAAAAGGGCAAGTCCTTTCTTTTTAAACGAAACAGGAGTGGTTATTTAACCAACTCCACTGGATACCTTGTTTTGAGGCGGAACAAAAACTCTCTCCGACGAGTGTTTGGTTCAAAACACTCCATTAAAATATTCATTAAGGAGTCATTTGTGATTAATTAACTGAGTGTGCAGACTGCCAGTCTGCAGCGAAATCGTTTTCGTTCGAGATTGCCTCATTTAAATTTAATTGCGAAATTCTCGCGAGACCTTACGACGACAATGGCGTTGAAATTACTTTGATTAATTAACTCGGGGGAATTGGAGGGGGGCTGTTTCGAAAGCCAGTGCAGCTGCCGACAACAAACCGGAGTATTTTACTGCCTGAGCGAAGTTTTAAAGAGTTTTTTTTTTTTTCAAATTAAAAAGCAAATTACTGAATTATTACATTGGGCTCAGTTTTATGAATGATCCTGCTTTTATTCCATTTTGAGACAAATTCCTGATATATTTGAAGAAATTAAGGGATTTAAAATTCAGATGAACTTTATTATTGAAGAGGATTGAAGGAGAATTTTTATCTTGAAAATTCACATTAAAAGGGGTGCTGAGTTGCTAGCGCATTGGCCACAGGTTTCGTGGGCGAGTCCAAGCGGTGGCATGGATATTCGTAGTGGTTTCGAATCCACTTTAAAAAGTAAGTAGACTACAAATAGTTTAGCTTTTTTATGCGATTTTAGGTCCCGGTCTAATAGAATCGTAGAGCGTTGGGGGGTCTCGCTTCCATATCCTCAAGCTACGCGTGCCGCCTGGGTAATTAATGCTCAATGAGTAACAGCGGTGCAGCCCTTGCTTTTGGAAATAAATATTAACTGTCTCTGTATTGCCAGCGGCATTAGAACAAGAATATTTCCCGTTCAAATCCGCATTTATTGAAATTATATCATATTGGGAGATTTTATTGTAATTTCTTGAAATCACATCAATATTTTTTGCTATTAAAAAGCAGAGATTTAGGTAAATGAATGTTATATCAGTCTACTTCCATCGAAAAATGCATCTCCTGTCTTGAAGACCTTGTCTCAAAGGGCAAGGATATCGTTCTGAAGTGGATCCCAAACCATTGTGGGATACTGGGTAATGAGAAGGCGGATTCTCTTGCCATAAAAGAAAAACTCATCAAACGAACTTTCTGTAAAGACTTTGATGTCTTCTACACCATCAAAGCCAAGCTACCATTTCTGACATTTCTGGTCCTTTTCTGACCCTTTTTTGTGAATACATCATTTTAAATTATTACTATATGTTTTTAAATGTTTAACTTATCTCGTAGAGTATTGTACGGAAAACGAGATGAATATTTTGATCTTCAAATGAAAAACTGGAACAAGAATCCTGTAAAACAACCCTAAAGATATATACACAATATAGCAAGATATTACCCTACCATTAGGGCAACTCATGGAGAAACAGGAAAGAGACGTACATGGGATCAGCAATCACATTCTCTTTTCAGAACATCCAAGAATAGATCACTTCCTTTTATTCACTCGAATAGTAGATCCATTTACTTATCGACGCCATCCATGTTATAAGAAAGCATGTTTTTTTATACTCCGCGTGGAGCGTAGGCCTCGGCAGTATAAACCAAATGGGTGCACTTTTGGTTCGCCTGCAAATTGAAATGTTTTTTTTTTTTGAGGCCATACGTAAAAGACAGTTGTTACATGTGGATTTGTTCTGATTTATTTAGGAGTGACTTAATAAGGATAAGATGTTCGCTTTAACATACAGAGGGGCATAACATTTTATTGTGTACAGGCTTGGATTGATGTGGCGTATTGACAAATTATAGAAAGTATTGTTCCGTTAACGATATGTGTTACGAAATAGCTGCATTCATTGCGCGAAATATTAATTTATTTCATAAGCTGCTAGTTCCCACACGCGATTATATATTGATATATGTCGTAGAACTTTAATGCATCAAGGATTTTTCGTTGTAGAGCGTTATTTGTTTAGATTAAGAGATAATCTTCTGAAATAGTGTAATGTAATACTGTAATTTAAGTAAATAGATGTCGGCTAAGCATAATGCTCATTCCAAAAGAGGCCGAAAAACAATAAATTTCTTCTTTAGAATTGATAATTTGCAGACATTATTCATTATTTATCGAGATTAATTATTCAATAAAAATATATTACTAATATAAATCCACAATGAATACTACATTAATAGAAAAAATTCTCAAAAAAGAATTATGTTATTCGAATAAAAGCTTTACATCTACTGTTCATGTGTGGACACACCTAATACCACACCCTGGTTAGATGTTTGAGAAAGAAGCAAGAAAAGTACAGTTTTTATTCTTTGTCAGAATTCATATGAGCAAACGTCGCTTCTTTATTTATTCGCCATTGATTCATCTGCTTGTTCAATGGTGGCCGACTTTATGAGACAACATCCCATTCGCGCATGGCGGGCATCAGTAGAATGTCCCCGCAATAAACAGATGCTTCTCGCTTCTATTGCAACTGCCTTGTAACGAGGAATTATGTAAGGAATAATATTCAAGGAGATCAAATGTTTTTTATGTGTTGTTGTTGCAAATAATGGATCTATATTTCATGTTTGCATTGATATTGGATAGTGTGTTTACAAATACATAACTTTTCTGTGAAGTAAATCACAAACAGTTCATCAGGTTATTTATAAATTCTTTATAAATTAAAGAATTTAGTTAAACAAAATATAAGTCTGTTTTTATATTTTTTCTTCAGTATTAATATTAAAAGCTGTAGTGGATGAGTCGTCATTTGTTTGTGCAGCTTCAATTGGGTGTGAACAAATGGAGTCCCAATTCCAATAAAACATTTATTTTGACGCAGACAAGCACTGCAATTACAGTTTTAAAAAAATAAACACAATTTAACACACAACATGTATATTTAAAGAACATTCAATTAAGGATTTAGGAGAAAGATTCCACTTCTATCTCTCGGGATGAGATATTGTTATTTTGCGCCAGTAGCGCCTTGCAGCCTCTCTGTCAGTCTTCGGCCCTCGCGGTTCCTCGCTGAAGTGAAGCTGCCTATTACCCTTAGCTTAGGACAAGTCGCTTGCGAAGGGGTCTTTCGGACCTGGTATAGATTTCCTGCAGCAGGGGCATGAGTAACAACAACATAAAAATTTGACAGTTTCCCTCAAATGATTTTCAAAAAAAATTTTTTTTTTCAAGCCATGCTAGGTGTTAGTTGGTCAGTCTTAGTAAACTCGTACTTACTTTATATCGCTTATAAGTATACCTTCCTTCTCGGGGGGCAATAGCATTCAATTGAATACTCATATTAGAAACCACTTTCACTTTCATTACTAACTACTACATATTTCAAACCCGAATATTGAAGAAGATGATTGAAAATTTAAACCTTCAGAGGCATTAGTCAAATTTCCATTAACTTTTAAAATTTAATCATAAAAACAGAAGAAAAAAACAACTAACGCTTCATACTCAAACATAAAAAAGGAAGATTGCTACTTTTTAGAAAATAGTTTTTCTCTTTAAGAGCAATCAGTAATGGAGTCAGTTAACGGTGTAGTCGAAAAATTTTTAAAAAGTGAAATTCAGGGTCATTCATCAAGTTGCCATTTACTATTGTTATACTATCCATCCCCTACTATACCTCAAAAAGATTCGATCATCGATTTTTAAATTATTCTTCTCAAAAAAAGATGTTCTGAACGTTAGTTTTATAAAGTGCAAACAAATATTTTAAAAAAATGCTTGTTTGAAAGTTCAAGTCCTTCCACTTTAAACGAAACAGGAGTGGTTTTTTTAATCAACTCCCCACGAGTTGATTAAAAAACGAGTTAATTCAACTTTTTTTAATCAACTCAACTTGTTTTGAGGGGAACAAAAACTCTCTCCGACAAGTGTTTCGTTCAAAACCATTAAAATGTTCATTAAAGAGTCATTTGTGATTAATTAACTGAGTGTGCAGACTGTACAGTGTGGAGAGGAGTCGTTTTCGTCCGTGATTGCCTCGTTTAAATTTAATTGCGGAATTCTCCAGACCCTGTGGCAACAATGACTTTTAAATTACTTTGATTAATTAACTCGGGAATTGGATGGCGGTTTCGAAGCCAGTGCTTCTGCTAACAACAGACCGGAGTATTTTATTGCCCGAGCGAAGTTTCAAAGAGTTTTCCTTTTAAAATTAAAAGCAAATTACGGAATTATTAAATTGTGCCCAGTTTTATGAATGAACCTGCATTTATTCCACACTAAAGATGATTTCTCCATTATATTTGGAGAGATTAAGTGCCTTAAAATTCAGATGAACTTTATTTGATCAACTTAAAATTCAGATGAACCTTCTAAAGATGATTGAGTTTATTTTGAAATTTCTCTTTCAAATCTACTTCTATTGAAATTATATCTTATTGTTAGCTTTTATTGTAATTTCCTTAAAATGGGGTCAATATTTCATGCTAAGAAAAAGCAGAGATTTAGGCAAATTAATGTTACTTCAGTCTGCTGCCGTCGATAAATCCATCTCTTTTCTTGAAGACCTTGCCTCAAAGGGCAAGGATATCGTTTTGTATTGGATCCTTGGCAATTCTGTGATCCTGGGTAAAGAGAAGGCGGATTCTCTTGTCAAAAAAGGAACAATCATCACCCAAACTTTTTGTTAAGGATTGAATGTCCTTTACACCATCAAAAACAAGCTGCCCCTTCTGACATTTTTGATCATTTTCTGACTTTTTTTGTGAATAAATCATTTTAAATAATTATTATGTGTTCTTAACTTTTTAACCTTTTGTTTTTAATTTACACATTGTAAGCCTCATAGAATATTTTATGGAAATCAAGCTAAATATTTCTATCTTCAAATAGAAAAATGGAACAAGAATCCTGTAAATAAACCCGAAAGATATACTATATACAACCTATCAAGATATTACCCTACCATTAGGCACCCCATGGAGAAACAGAAAAGTGGCCTACATGGGATCAGCAATCATTCTTTTTTCAGAACATCCGAATAATAGATAATTTCCTTTTATGTACTCGAATAGCAGATCCATTTACTTATCGACGCCATCCATCATTATCAGAGAGCATGTTTTTTTTATACTCCGCGTAGAGCGTATGCCTCGGCAGTATAAACCAAATGGATGCACTTTTGGTGCGCCTGCAAATTGAAATGCTTCTTTTGAGATCATGTGTATCTGTTTGTTACAGATGGATTTTTCCTGTTTTATTGATGAGGGACTTAATATTGATAAGAAGTTTGCTTTAACATAAAATAAAGTGGCATAACAATTTTATTGTGTGATGGCTTTATTGCTTGAATATATGGGACACATGGACAAATTATAGAAAATATTGTTCTTTTAACGATCTGTGTTTCGAAAAATCATAGTGTTTCTTTGCATCATAGTGTTTCGTTGCAATGTTTAGAAAGACGGAATATATTACTGCAAGATGTAAACTCTTGGCAAAATTATTATTAATATAGTTTAATGAATTATATTTTTGAAGGTGAGCATTGAATTTTTACAATTAACGAAATAAAATCACATTTGAATTAATGAAAGCAAATGAATAATGGAAATAAAAATGCATTGCAAAGTCAAGTAAAAATGATAATGACATTAAAATTTACTTAGAAAAAATAGTATATGAAATTCATGTAATCCATCAAACTGCCATTCACTTTTATTAATCCAACAACTTACTCTACTTGAAGAGACTTGAACTTCTCCACCTTGACAAATTGATTTTCAAAATTACCTCCCGAAAATATGTTCGGAACTTTAGAAAAGAAAAAAAATTCAAAAGTACATTTTGAAATTTCAAATTTCTTCTTTCTATATAAAACGAAGTTTATCTATTGTTGGACTCGAAGATGAACATTACAATAAGACGGCAACACTCATCTGTAGCACAAATAAGAAGATGTTTCATTCAAACGATTTTCAAGAAGTCCTTCTTTATTCTCTAATCATGCTGGGAGATAGTTGGCCAGTTTTAGTGCACTTTATGTCATTTGGCATATAGGTATAACTTCTAATTTGATAAGGTCATTAAATTTAGCACACATATTAAGAATTATATTCTACTTTTATTATTAACCACTATCTATTTCAAACCTGAATATTAAAGGAGACGATAGAAAATTGAATCCTTCAAAGGTATCTGACACATTTCAATCACCTTTTACAATACAAACGGCTTTAGCTAGACTAAGGACTGGCCACACAAAGAGTTTGACCTTCAATGGAGACATTTACCCTTTGTCATTGTTTGTTGTTGTGATTTACCCTTTGTCTCCCCCTCATCTCATCGATTGTGTGGGTGCCTCTGTGAGGCAACTATTGAATGAGGGGAGGATCTATTGATGCTGCATGATCTACTGGACTTGGTTTAGGATTCTAAATCAAGGGGATAACCAACAACAACAACAACATTCAGTAATGGAAACCAGTTAACGATCTAGTAGGGAAAAAAAAGTAAAAAAGTGAAATTCGGGCCATCCATCAAGCTGCCATTCATTTTTGTTATTCTTTCCATCCCCTACTCTACCTCAAAAAGATTCGAATTCCTGCACTTGGCAAATCGAGTTTTCAAATATTCTTCTCAAAAAAAGGAGTTCTAAAAGTTACTTTTATAAATTACAATTTTTTTAAAAATAATTTCTGAAAGTTCAAGTCCTTTCGCTTTAAACAAAAGAGGTGTGCTTATTTAATCAACTCCACTACATGCCTTGTTTTGAGGGGAACAAAAACTCTCTCCGACGAGTGTTTCGTTCAAAACACTCCATTAAAATGTTCATTAAAGAGTCATTTGTGATTAATTAACTGAGAGTGCAGACTTGCCTGTCTGGAACGAAGTCGTTTTCGGTCGAGATTGCCTCATTTAAATTTAATGGCAGAATTCTTCAGACCCTGTGACGACAATATGTGTTTAAATTACTTTGATTAATTAACTCGGGAATTGGGTGGCGGTTTCAAAGCCAATGCTGCTGCCGACAACAAACCGGAGTGTTTTACGGCCCGAGTGAAGTTCTAAAGAGTTTTACTTTTCAAATTAAAAGCAAATTACGCGATTATTAAATAGTGCACAGTCGTATGAATGGGCCCGCTTTTACTCCATGATAAGGCCAATTCCTTGTTATGTTGCTAGGAATTAAGCGATTTAAAATTCAGATGAACTTTATTATTCACTCTCTTGAATGTGATTGAGGAGGAATTCATTTTGAATTTTCCCTTTCAAATCCACTTCTATTGAAATTATATCGTATTGTTAGCTTTTATTGGAATGTTTTGAACTTTCATCAATTTTTTGCTATGAAAAAGCAGAGATTTACGTAAATGATGCATATTTTGCTGAAGTTTTCACTTAACGTTTCTAACTTATTTTGAATTGTTTTGTTATAGTACCATAGCCACAAGGGATAAGATACTTGCGCAAAATTGTAGGTTATACTCGTTATACATTAAGAAAAGGAACTAATTTGAATCTAACATCCTGGTTATTGATAACAGTAACAACTTCAATATAGAACGCATTGTGCAAAACTTTTTAAAACGCATCGTTAATCTAAAAATCCATTCAAATCTCCAAATTTGAAAAAGTACATTTTGAAATTTCAAGTTTTTTTCTTTCCCCATAACAAGAAAATTTATTCGTTGTTAGACTCTTTTTGAAGATGGTGACTCTCACATGTAGCATAAATAAGGGGCTGTTTCTCTCAGGCATTTTCAAAAAATCATATTTTTCTCTGGAAAGTGAAATGGATAGGAGTGGTAGTGAAGATGATGACTATCATGTGTAGCATAGTATTGTAAATATGGGGTTGTTTCCCTCACACTTTTTACAAGAAATGAATTGTATTACACATTTCAAACCTGATTTTTAAATAACACATATCTTTGACAGATAATTGATAATTAGTCTTTCAAAGATATGGGGCAGATTTACATTAACCTTCACTATTTGATTAGACATACAACAAAAGTAAATAGCACTACAAAAAAAAAACTTCTTCCTAATACTCGCTTCTGAATGACAGACTGTTATGGAACCATTTAATAACCTGATTAGACAAAAAATATGCATGGAATTCAGATAACCCGTCCAAATTCACTTTTATTAATCCATCCACTTGTTGTACTTGAAAAGACTAGATCTTTCAACTTGGCAAATTTATTTTAAAAATAATCTTTCGAAAATATGTTCTGAATGTTAGATTTATAAAAGAAAAATAATTAAAATGTACATTTTGAAATTTCGATTTTTTTTCCCTTCCCCTTGATATATTTATCAGTTGCTGGATCTCTTGTGAAGATGATGTCTGCCTTATGTAACATAAATATGGGACTGTTTCCATCAAACATTTTTACAAATACATTCTTCTTTCTATCCATTCTAGATGGTACATGGTCAATATTTGTGTACTTTATATCATTTGGTGAATGTGCCCTCCGATTGATCAACTACATTAAATTGAAATACCCAAGTTAAGAGAATTTTATTCCTATATTCTACATATTTCAAAATTAAATTATAAAGGATACGAATTTAAAAAAAATGATGCCTGAAATTTCTAGTTTCGCCTTTCCCTTTGAAACTATGTTTATCTGTTTTTGGACTCCTTTTGAAGACGATGTGTCTCGTTTGTAGCATATATATGGGACTATTTCCATTCAACGTTTCCGAGAATATATTTGTTTCTCCATCTACAATATACTCATTGGTAAATAGTACATAGTAAATATTTGTGTACTTTATATCACTTGGCTTTTAAGTATACCTTCTCAATGATCAATGACATTCATTTGAATACCCATATTAAGACACTGTTGTTGCTATCTGCTACATATTTCAAATTTGTATATTAAAAGAGAAGAAATTTTAAAAAAATGCTGTCTGAAATTTCAAGTATTTTCGCATTTTTGTAAGTTTAAATAATTCATGAAAGTCTAATTAATGTGTTAATTTCATGTCCTCTGGAAATGATATTTATCTATTGTTAGACTCGTTATGGAGATGATGACTTTCATATATAGCATAGTAGTGTAAACATGGATTTAGTAATGTAGCATGGATGTAAACATGTTTTTCACAAACGTTTTACAAGAAGCGAGTTTAATTCATATTTAAAACCTGGTTGTAAATGAGACGATTGAGAATTAGTCTTTCAAAAACGTGTGCATTTTCTATGCTAGATGGTACATGGTTGATCTTTGTGTACTTTATATCATTTGGTGACTATGTCTTCTCAATAATCAAATGAATTCAATTGAATGCCCACACTAAGATACATTAAAGGCTATCCGCTAAACATATTTCAAAGAGTATTAAATGAGACGAATTTTAAAAAATGCATTCTGAGATTTACAGTTTTTCCATTCCCCTTGACGCAATATTTATCCATTGTTGGACTGGTAATGAAGATGGTGTCTGTCATATGTAGCATAGTAGTGTAAATACGGGATTGTTTCTCTCAAACGTTTTACAAGAATTGAGTTTTATTACATATTTGAAGCTGAATTGTAAAAGATATGACTGAAAATTAAATCCTTCATGGATACGCGACACATTTCCATTAACCTTTACAATTCGGTCGGACTTACAAAAGAAAAAAGCAAATAACACTACAATATAACAAAGATATACTACTTTTTCATAATACTGATACTCTCCTTCTGAATAACAGACAGTTATGGAACCATTTTATGACTTGATTAGAAAAAAATATATAAGTAATTCAGGTAATCCATCAAACTACTATTCAATTTTAGGAATCCCGCCATTTTCTCTAGCTGAAAAGATTTGGATTTCACCACTGGGGGAAATCGATTTTTAAAATTACCTACCGAAATTATGTTCTGAAATTTAGATTTAAAAGAATAAAAAAAATAAATAAATAATGCATTTTGAAATTCAAAGTTTTTTCATTCCCTTTAAGACGAAATTTTTCTATTGTTGGACTGAAGATGAAGATGATGAGGCTCATACGTAGTATAAATAAAGAGCTGTTTCCCTCAAAACCATTTTCAAAAAGTCCTTTTTTTCTCCAGCCATGCTAGGTGTTAGTTGGTCAGTCTTAGTGCTTTAAGCATACCTTCTCATTTGCCAATGACATTCAATTGAATACCGATATTAAGAAATCAATTTTAATTTTATTATTACACATTACGTATATCAAACCTAAGTTTAAAGGAGATGATTAAAAATTGAATCCCTGAAAGGCATCTGACACATTTTCATTAATTCATGCGATTTGATCAGAAATACTGATAAAAAACAACTAACACTTCATTCTCAAACTAAAAGAAGGTTAAATTGCTGCTCAAATGCTCATACATATTCTCTTTAAGAACATCCAGTAATGGAACCAGTTAACAGTCTAGTGAAAAAAAAAAGTAATAAATGAAATTCGGGCCATCCATCAAGCTGCCATTCACTTTTCTTATTCTATCCATCGCCTACTCTACCTCAAAAAGACTCGAAATCCTGCATTTGGCAAATCGATTTTTAAAATATTCCTCTCTAAAAAGAAGTTCTGAACGTTAGTTTCATGAAGTATAAAAAAATATTTTTAAAAAATGCTTCTATGAAAGATCAAGTCCTTTCGCTTTAAACGAAACAGGAGTTGCTATTTAATTAACTCCTCTGGATGCCTTGTTTAGAGGGGAATAAAAACTCTCTCCAGCGAGTGTTTCGTTCAAAACACTCCATTAAAATGTTCATTAAGGAGTAATTCGTGATTAATTAACCGAGTGTGCAAACTGTACAGTCTGGAGCGAAGTCGTTTTCGTTAGAGATTGCCTCATTTAAATTTAATCGCAAAATTCTCCGGACCCTGCGATGACAATGGCGTTTAAATTACTTTGATTAATTAACCCGAGAATTGTATAGCGGTTTCGAAGCCAGTGCTGCTGCCGACAACAGACCGGAGTATTTTACGGCCCGAACGAATTCTTAAATAGTTTTCCCTTTCAAATTAAAAGCCAATTACTGAATTATGAAATTGTGCTCAGTTTCATAACTGCTGTCGCTTTTTATTCGAGACGAATTCCTTTCGTTATATTTGGAGGAATTAAGATTAATTGAGATTAACTTCATGGTTCATTCTCTTGAGGGTGATTGAAGAGAGTTTATTTTGAAATTTCCCATTCACATCCACTTCTATTACAGATGCATCCTATTGTGTGTTTTCATTCGAATTTATTGAAATATCATCATCAGTAGTTTATACTCTGAAGAAGCAGCGATTTAGGAAAATGAATGTTTGTGTTACTGAAGTTATGATAAAAATATATTAATTTTTGTCTTATATTTTTAAACGTGAGACTTGAGTTATTATGTTAAAGTGTTATAATCACAAGGAGTCAGATGTTCGCGCAAGATTGATTTTGTTTGGTTTGTCGCTCTACTAATAAACGATCGTCTTCTATACCCATTCCATTCGTTCGTCTTGCGTTCGAAAGCTCCCGTTGCCACCCATGCTAACCCATTATGCCTTCTGTTGATGGAGGCCCGTTAAAATTTCATGACCCCCTTCACAGTCTTTGAATGGATCTCTTTGGAGCGGTGTCCAATCATGAAAGGACATTGTGAACGGGAGCCGACTTCATGGCTGACGATGTTTGAATTGAACGTCAGTTTCGATTCGATATCTTCCATTGAATGTGGGCTCAATCGTTGCGATGAACGAGTTGCACTGAATCACTCAGTGTTGTTGCGATGATGCGGGTCATGGGTCGGAATGGAATGTTTGATTCGGGGGAATGAATGCGATGCTGCGTCAAATGATCGGGTCGTTTAGTTAGTGATGCAAGGTGGTAATTGTTTAATAAGATGTTCGTGTATATGTTGTGTTAATTATGGGATAGCTCGTTCTGTTTTGTAAGGAGTATAATGAAAGTACATGTTCTGAAAGATCGTCTTCTAAACCCATTCCATTCGTTCGTCTCACGTTCGAAAGACCCCGTTGCCACCCATGCTAACCCATTATGCCTTCTGTTGTTTCATGACCCCCTTCCCAGCTTTTGAACGGGTCTCTTTCGAATGGCGTCCAATCATCGAAGGGCATTGTGGACGAGCGCCGACATCATGGCCGCTTTAATTGAACGTCTGTTTCGACTCGATATCTCCCCGTGCCTGTGGACTCGGTTGTTGCGATGAACGAGTTGCACTGAATCAGTCAGAGTTGTCGCCGATGATGCGGGTCGTTGGTGGGAAAGGAGTGTTTTATTCGGTGTAATGAATGCGATGCAGTGTTAAATGTTCGGGTCGTTCAGTAGCGATGAAAGGCGATAATTGTCTGATAAGATGTTCCTGTATATGTTGTTGGGGACTTCTCAGATAGGTCATTCTATTTTATAAGGCGTGTTTTGAACGTAGATAAGAGGATTCTATACTTTGTTTCATTATGACTCCATTTTAAATTTGGACTTGAATCCAAGCCATGTATAAAGTACTGTTTTGTGACTTATTCAATTATATTTTGAATTAATTTACATTCATTTATAAGTAACACACACATATACGTATATATAAAATTTACAGGCTGCTGACTTTACATCACTTATTTTTCACATTATTTACCATATTCATAACATTTTTTATTATATTTCCATTGGCAAGTTTACAATAGATATAAAAAAATACATGTAAAGTTTCATATAATAAAGAAATCCAGATAAACTTATTACAAATAAAATGTCTAGTTGATCCAACAGCTTACGTTGTGACATCAACTAATAATGATACAATACTGTTTTACAATGTTACAACTTTAACTTGCAATGTCACAACTTTAATATGCAATGTTACAATATTAACTTATAATGTTTACTTACAATACTACATAACTAACTTAAACGTTACATAAAATTTATATGAAATTCAGGTAATGCTACAAACTGTAATTCGAATTTATTAATCCATCCACTTACTCTACTTGAAAGCATCCCACGTGTCAAATCGATTTTTAAATTAATCTTTAAAAAATAAAAGTTAAAAAATAAAAAAATTAATTCTATACTTCAAAATTATTGTTAATAAATTAATAAAATAAAAATATTTGAAGAAAAACAATTTTTGAAATTTAATGTGTTTTCATTATCCTGGACATGATATTTATCTGTTGTTGAAGATGATATGTCTCATATGTCGAATAAATATGGGATTGTTTCTGTCAAACACTTTTTAAAAACTGATGTTAGATGATAAATGGTCAATCTTTGAGCACTGTATATCATTTGATCAATGATATTCAAATGAACAACCGTATTAAGAAATAAATACTACTTTATAATCTTATATCTACTTTTATAATTAACCACTACCTATTTCAAACCTGTATATTAAAGGGCATGATTGAAAATTTAATCATTCATAGACATCTGACACATTTCCATTAAATTTTACAATTTAATCAGATATACAGATAAAAAAACAAAAAACAAATATCACATCATTCTGAAACATAAAAAAGAGAAGCTTACTACTTTTCTGAAAATATTCACGCATATTCTCTTTAAGAACATTCAGTAACGAAACCAGCTAAAAATCTAGTAGAAAAAAAAAGATAAGGTCAAATTCGGGCCATCCATCAAGCGGCCATTCATTTTTGTTATTCTATCCACCCCCTACTCTACCTCAAAAAGACTCGAATTCCGGCATTTGGCAAATCGATCTTTCAAATATTCTTCTCAAAAAGAAGTTCTACTCCAACTAAACACCTACGTAACGTAACGGTAGGTGTTTAGTTGGAGTACCAGGGAATTTCCCGTACTTCCATATCTATAATTATTATTAAAACATAATTTTAAATCCAGAAGATGAGCTAAGGAAAGAATATTAAACGAGCCCATGCTCGGAGACAATTTACAAGAGTCAAAAGGTTAGTAAATACAAAATTTAAAATAATAGTTCACAAAAGTATTTTAAATAATAAAAACTGTGGCAATTAAAAGGAGTTAAAAAAATAACCGTTACGAAACTACGAAAACATCTGGCTGGCTGAAGAGAAAGAGAAAAGGAAAGGGGAGGGCAGAGTTATAGACAAACCAAAACGATATCGTTTCGAACAACTATCTATCAAAATACATACTACAGTGGTGGGAAAATGGTTCTAAACTGAAAATGGATCTTCTTTTTGGAATCGGAGAATGAAGTTCGCGTCAAAACGAGAGAGTGAAATGTCTGGCTGTTTTCATAATTTTACCACAATATACACTTATATATATTTTTCAACTCCTGAGCTATGGCTCATCCTAAATTTACACTTCATTTATGCACATTTCTTACACATTAAATACTCTCTAATGTTTTATTTCTTAAAGTTAATTATTTTGTTTTACTAATTAAGCAAAAGGAGGTAGGGGGATCCTGTCCCCAGGCACTCCAAAAATACACAACCTTTGCCTTTGTCTGGCACAGAGCTTTTTCACCCCGGGTCAAAGTGAATTCTTTTATCCACGAGGAATCAACTGAAGTCTTGAAAGTAAATAGAAGTCGGGCGTTTTTTCGCATGGCGCGTGGTCGGATCATAATACGGGAGATTTAGCAGCGTTGGATTTGTAGATGCATCAATTTTTAGAATGAAATTTTCGGTAATCTTTTTGGTTATAATGGGTTGATGGTTGGTTAATATATAATCTTTTCAGTAATCAAAGTTTAGAATAGGATCAATTTTTAATTCGTCGTGAATACGATGGCAGTTATAATGAAAAGGCGCAAAGTTAGTTTTATAAAGTATGAAGGAAATTTAAAAAAAAAATGCCCTCTGAAAGTTCAAGTCCTTTTGCTTCAAACGAAACAGAAGTGGTTATTGAATCAGCTCCACTGGAGTCCTTGTTTCGAGGGGAACAAAAACTCTCTCCGACGAGTGTTTCGTTCAAAACACTCCATTAAAAAGTTCATTAAATTGTTATTTGTGATTAATTAACTGAGTGTGCAGACTGTCCAGTCTGGAGCGAAGTCGTTTTCGTTCGGGATTGCCTCATTTAAATTTAATTGCGGAATCCTCCAGACCCTGTGACGACAACGGCGTTTAAATTACTTTGATTAATTGACTCGGGAATTCGATGGTGGTTTCGTAGCCGTTTCTTTCTGCTGCCGACAGCAACCCGGAGTTTTTTAGCGAAGTTCTAAAGAGTTTTCCTTTTCAAATTAAAAGCAAATTACGGAATTATTAAATTGTGCTCAATTTTATGAATGCTCTCGCTTTTATTCGAATAGCGGGAAATTCCCTGTTATATTTCTAGGAATTAAGTGATTTAAAATTCAGATCAACTTTGCTATTCACTCTTTTGGAGGTGATTGAAATAATAGTAAATTACTTTCAGCGGTAAATGCGATATATTTTTTCATGAAATGAGAAAAATGCATAAAAATTCGCACCAGCCAATACAAGGCTAATTTTGGCTCCTACAAGGCATTTTGTCAATCACCTCCGTGACTATGTGGTTTTTAAACAACGACCACAACTTACGCCATCAGAAATTTAGTTATTTTATCCTAACAACGTACAGTGTAGTCTACTAACATTATCATTTAGATATATTATCTAATGTTGTTCTAATGCAGCTGGCGTTACAGAGACAGTATATCTTTATGCCATAAGCAAGAGATGAAAGGGCTTATTCATTGAACAATTCCCAGAGTGTAGTAGCACGTGTAGCTTGAAGATAGGCTACGAATGCGTGTCACACTACCCCATCAATGCCCCTACTTTGGCCAGGAAATACGGCTTAAAATGAATTCCGAACCACTGCAATCCCCCATGGCACAGCCGGGATTCGAACATGAAACCTGTGGTACCGACTCCAGAGCGTTAGCCATTCGGCCATCAGGCCGACATATTGTCTAATGGATATATTATTAAAACAATGAGGGTTCGTCATCATCTGGAAGCCTCGAATAATAAACAGGGGTATATCTATCTCGAAAGGGAGGGGGGAGGGTGGCCAAGATCATGCAAATTCAGTCGCTTGGCAAAATTAATATTAATATAATTTAAGGAAGTATATTTTTGAAGCGGGGAATTGAATTTTTCATAAATATCCCTAAAAAAAGTGGGTGACCATGCTGGTAATACAGAGAATTGTTTTTGACTGATCTTTTCTATTAATGTAGATATTGTTCTAGAGTGATCATAACTAACATAGGCATTGTTTTAAACTGCTCTTTTTATAGAACATATACATTGTTTGTTAAATATTAACTTACAATGTAAATGCAACATAAAAACAACTTACACATTCTTAGCATCGTAGAATAATATAATATACTAAATATTCTATAGTATCTTAATCGTAATATTACTACCCTATAGTATTTTTGTACTAATACCATATTATGAATACATCTTTTTAAACTACATACGAATAAATTATATTTTCTTCCTACATATTTTTTTTCCTACTTAATATTTTCTATACATGTTTTATACGTTCTACATACGTATACATTCTTTTTTTAAATATACATTTTTTTTTTTTTGATTTTCTATATGTTTTTTATATAAACTCTTGTTTGTGATTCACAAATTGTAAGCCTCGTAGAATACTTTCTGGACCACGAGATGAATATTTCGAACCTCAAACAAAAAAAATTATATAATTATCTTGTAAATAACCCCTAAAGATAATAGAGCAAGATATTACCTAGATATTACCCTAGATATTACCCTAGATGTTACAAGATATTACCTAGATATTACCCTAGATATTACCTAGATATTACCCTAGATATTACCCTAGATATTACCCTAGATGTTACAAGATATTACCTAGATATTACCTAGATATTACCCTAGATATTACCCTAGAAGTTACAAGATATTACCTAGATATTACCCTAGATATTACTTAAAGATAATAGAGCAAGATATTACCCTACCATTACAGTACACCCTAGATATTATCCTAGATGTTACAAGATATTACCTAGATATGACCCTAGATGTTACAAGATATTACCTAGATATTACCCTAGATGTTACAAGGTATTACCTAGATATTATCCTAGATATTACCCTAGATGTTACAAGATATTACCCTACCACCATAGGTACATCATGGAGAAACGGAAGAGAGACATGCAAAAAGATCAACAACCATTCTCTCTTCTCATTCTCTACCATCTCATTCTCTCTCTCCAAAGAATAGATCCTTCGCTTTTATTGACTGGAATAGCGGATCCATTTACTTATCGACACCTTCCGTCATTATCAGAGAGCAGGTTTTTGTAATCCGCGTAGAGCGTAGGCCTCGGCAGTATGAATCAAATGTATGCGCTTCTGCTTTGTCTGCAAATTAAAACTTTTCTTTCGAGGCCACGCGTAAAAGGAAAACTTGTTACATATGGATGTTTCATGTTTATTTATGAGTGACTTAATATTGATATGATGTTCGCTTTGGCATATTATACATTATATTAGTTACAATGCCAACGGCCATACCATGCTGAATATACCGGTTCTCGTTAGATCACCGAAGTCAAGCATCATTGGGCGCGGTCAGTACTTGGGTGGGTGACCACCTGGGAACACCGCGTGCCGTTGGCAGTCACACATTTGGGACCTGAATGGCCGAGTGTCTAGCGCTGTGGCGCTCGGTGCCACAGGTTTCGAGTTCGAATCCCGGCTTTGCCATGGATGCTTGTAGTGGTTCGGAATCCACTTTAAACAGTAGGTCCCGGTCTCCTATGACTGTAAGAGCGTCACGGAGCCAAAGTCAGACTTCTACCTACGGGTGCTGCATCCCAAACGAAGCTGATTCCTTCCCCTTCAATCATGAGTACGTATAGGCTCGTGGGCTTGGCCAGCCAAGTGGGATAAGAAACAACAACAAATATTAGTTACATATATTAAAATGGCATACCATTTTATTGTGTGAAGGCTTAAATGGATGTGACACATGGACAAATTATAGAAAGCATTGTACTTTTAACGATTTGTGTTATGTAATATCTATATTCATTGCAAAAAAAATTATTATTTCTTAAGCCCTGGATTCATACACGAGATGATATAATGATTTCTTTGAAAAAATATCACTTTAATGCATCTAAGTATTTTGTTGTAATACTTAGAAAGAAAGAATAATAATAGATCACGCTGCCAAAATGCCTGAATGATATCAAATTGTCTTAATAACAATAGATTACTGTCAGAGGTAAATGCGACATATTTTTCATAAAATGAGAAAAACCCACTACCCAAACAAAAATGTTTTTTCAATCACTACTGTGCCTATGTGGTTTTAAAACAACAACCATAACTAACACCATCAGAAATTTAATTATTGTTCACTAAAAACATACAGAATTGTTCACTATCATTACACTTTTAAATATAGTATCTAATATATATATTAGAGAGTTTTTGCATACCGTACTTTAGTTACCGCAGGATGTCTGTTAGCTTTTTATCCCTAGCGCGCATGCTCATAGGAAACATAATTTCCTATGAGCATGCGCGCTAGGGAGAAAAAGCTAACGGACGTCCTACGGTAACTAACGTACGGTATGCAAAAACTCTCTATTACTATAACACTAGGGGTCAATTGTCCTCTGTAAGCCACGAATAATAAACTATGGTAGGTCTATCGCCAAGGGTTGTTTGGGGCTAGGGTGGCTAAGATCATTCAAATTCAATGATTGGCTAAATTAATATTAATAATTTAAGGAATTATATTTTTGAAGGTGAATTTTTGAATTTTTCACAAATATCTTTATAAAAAAAGAGGGAACATGCTGGTAATGCTAAGAATTGTATTCGACTGATCTTTTTAAAGAACATAGCCATAGTTTTAAACTGCTCATTTTATAGAACATATACACTATTTTTTGAATGTCAAACTCTCTCTTCACCAGCCGCCTGGTTGCCAAGTGGATATCGTTCTGACCTCTGGCTTCCCTCACTTCTCATTGGAGTAGACATGTCTCAACTCGTAGTCTATCACCTTTCACGATGGAATAACTCATGGTATAATTCATAGTCAATCTGTTGCAATTTCGACCTGTGAAGGTCGCACATACATTAGCTAATTTCCTCATTATGCTTGATACCGAATATCTGCGATCCGATTCGGTGACAGGTAGTACTCATTAGTATAAAAGTATAATTGCATACAATATAATTACCCACAATAAAACTCATCTACTGTTAAATTTGAGTGACGGGTGTTTATTATGTATTTGTCAAATATAATACATTCCTCTCTCCTGGGAATGAAATGCCAAAAAATCTTCCCGTGAGAAAAATGCTGCACCCACTTTTAGCGTGTTTCCTATAAAATACGCTTATTAATTTCTTAAAATGTTTCTAGAGATTAAGAAAAGGTTTTCTGCAATATTGTCAAATTTCAATATTATTATATAATATTGTAATTTGGGTAAATAGATGCTAGCTATGCCTAATGCTGATCCCAAAAGAGAAAAAAAATAATAAATAAATAAATAGAATTCATTTCTTCTTTAGAATTGATAATTTACAGACATTGTTCATTGTTTATCTAAACAATGTATATTATTCAATAAAAGATATGGCAATAACATAAATTCCCAATGAATCCTTTTTTTTTCCAATGGCAAGGCAAGTACAAGAAGAATAAAAATAGTAATAATAACAAAAATAACAAGGGAAAAAATACAAAGGAATAAACGTCCAAAAAAAATGCAAAGATGACCGAAGCCATTGCCTTAAGAGTTCTCTCGCACACCAGTAAAGCGCTGTCTCCGAGTCGCCGTCAAATACCGCACATCGTTGGAAGTGGTGTCTGTTCATTGGGTCTGTTGAACCACATAGGGGGCAGCCAGGATTCGAAGAGATTTTAATGCGATGGAGATGTTCTGCTAGACAGTCGTGGCCAGTCAGAAGTCCCAATGAATCCTACATTAATAGAAAATATTCAAAATAAAAGATTATAGTATTCAAATACATACTTTTTTTATTCGTATCAGCTTTACATCTACTATTCATGCATTGGTTTGTGTTTGGACACGCCTAATACCACGCCCTGTTTAGATGTTTGAAAAAGAGGCAGGAAAAGTTCGGTTTTTATCTTTGTCGGAATTCATGTAATCGGTCGTTGCTTCTTTATTTATTCTCCATTGATTCATTTGCTTGTTCAATGGTGGCCAACTTTATGGCAGAAAACATCCCATTCACGCAGGGCGGGCATCAGTAGAGTGGACCTGCATTACGCTTCTTGTTTCTATCGCAATCGCCTCGTAACGAGGAATTGTGTGAGGAATAGTATTCAAGGAGCACACGTGCTTTATGTTTATTGTTGTTGGGATTAATGAAAGTATAAAATCAAAAACCAAATAAAAATTATAAAATGCATAAAAAGAATCACGGTTCTGTGATCGGCCTTTTTTTTGTGAGGACACTAACCATTTTACCTTTCAGATGCTCCTATTGGCTTCACCGTTCAGCATAATTCCCAATCAGTGATACTGGTAAACAAACATGCTTGTTTGTTTACGTTTTCGCAATATGTCTACGGCATCGACAACTGGTCCCTAATTGTACCGAATTTGAAACTTAACTTTTAAATTCGTTTATTTTTTTTATGGTACTTTTTATCAATAGTATTTTAAATCTTTTTTTTTTTTTTTGAGTACCTACTTTAATTTGAATTTTTAGAAACTTATATCTTAAATCTTACTAACAATAATTAAGCAGCCAATTAAAATTCCAAGCCTATATATGAATTAAGATGAGGAGGTTTAAGGGGTATTTCCCCCTGTTCGTACTCCGTAAACGGTAAGCCAGTTGCCAGTCGGATTAATCGTGATATTTTTCATGCTTGCACTGATATTGGATTATGTCTTAATAAATACATAAGTTATCTATTAAGTAAATCACAAACAGTGTATCAACAATATAACTACCCACAGTAAAACTCATCTGTCAAATACTCCTATATATACATGGTGATTATATCCATGGTGATTATATAAAATCTTCCTATATATACGTCCCACATTCAAAATCCTATAAAGAAATAGCCACTTGTAGCAATAAGTTCAAATTTGAACTGAAGATACTTGAAGAAAGGGGAACGCTAGGGCATCCAAAAATTCCCAAAAAATTTCCACCAATTTTTTCTCATTCAATTTGTTATGATCTTGTCGTAGTAAATGGGCTTTTCTCTAACAATGCCACAACTGTTGACTGATTTGGAAGACATTTTTCCTTCAAAAATCGAAAATTCGAAAAAACAAAACAAAACAAACCGAATATAAACATTTAAGAGAAAACTTCAGTAAAATAAACACCATTTGCCAAAATCTCTGTTTTTTCGTACCATAAAATATTGATGAGATTTCACAGAAGTACCACCATTAAAAGTAAACAATACGATTATTTCAATAAATGTGGATTTGAATTAGAAGTTTCAAAAACACTTCCCTTCAATCACTTATAAGAGAGAGTGAATAACAAAGTTCATCTGAATTTTAAATCACTTAATTCCACCAAATTTGACAGGGATTTCGTCTCAGTACCGAATAAAAGCGTGAGTATCCATAAGACTGAGCACAATTTAATAATCCCGTAATTTGCTTTTAATTTGAAAAGGAAAACTCTTTAAAACTTCGCTTGGGCAGTAAAATACTCCGGTTTGTTGTTGTCGGCAGCACTGGCTTTGAAACCGCCATCAATTCTCGAGTTAATTAATCAAAGTAATTTAAACGCCATTGTCGACACAGGGTCTGGAGAATTCTGCAATTAAATTTAAATGTGGTGCCGTGAAATCTCGAACGAAAACGACTTCTCTCCAGACAGGACAGTCGGTTAATTAATCACAAATTACTCTTTAACGAACATTTTAATGGAGTGTTTTGAACGAAACACTCGTCGGAGAGTTTTTTTTATCTCCCCAAAAGAAGGCATCAATGGAGTTGATTCAATAACCATCCCTGTTTCGTTTAAAGCAAAATGATTTGTACTTTCAGAAAAACACTTTTAAAAAATGTTTTTTTTTGTACATTATTAAAGCAACGTTTAGAACTTGTTTTGTTGAGAAGAATATTTTTAAAAATCGATTTGCCAAATGCAGATATTCGAGTCTTTTTGAGGTAGAGTAGGGGATGAATAGAATAACAAAAGTGAATGCAGTTTGATGGATGGCAAGATTTTGATTTTTTTTCTACTAGCCCGTTAACTGATTCCATTACTGAATGCTCGTAAAGAGAATATGTGTTAGCATTTTCAAAAAAGCAGTAATCTCTCCTTTTTATGTTTGAGAAAGAAGCGTTATTTTTTGTAAGTATTTTTCATTACATTGCAAGAAAAAATTTTAATGTGTGAAATACCTTTTAAGGATAATTTTCAATTATGTACTTTAATATTCATGTTTAAAATATGTAGTTTTTAGTAATAAAAGCAGAACAGATTTCCTTATATGCGTAATCAAGTTGATGTAATTGACACCTGAGAAGATATACTTATACGCCAAGTGATATAAAGTGCACTCAGACTTGCCAAATAAGTTTTACCAAGGCTAGAGAAAAAAAAAATGACTTTTTAAAAATCATTTGAGGGAAACAACCCTTATTTATGCTACATATGAGTGTCGTTATCTTCATCGCCAAATATAATGAAAAAACTTTAACTTTCAAAATGTGTTTATTATTTTGTTTTATAAATTTATATTTTTATAAATTTCAAAACATATCTTTGAATTTTTTTTTAAAAATAGCAGCAGGTCCAATTTTAGCTCGTTAAATTTTTAAAGTAGAATTAATGATTGGATTATTAAAATGGAATAACAGTTTGATGGATTTCCTGAATTCCATATATATATATTCTAATCAAGCCATTAAATGGTTCCATGGCTGTCTGTTATTCAGAAAAAAATATAAATAAGTAGTAGGAAAAAGTAGTATGTATGTGGGTGTTTTTGTAGTGCTTTTTGCTTTTGTTGCATGTCTGATTAAATTGTAAGGGTTAATGAAAATGAGCCACAAGCCTTTGAACGACTAATTTTTCAATCATATCTTTTACAATTCAAGTTTGTACTACGTAATAAAATTCACCTCTTGTAAAACGTTTGATGAAAACACTCCCATATTTATGTTACATGTAAAAGATATCATTTTCGTAAGGAGTTGAACAATGAATAAATATCATGTCAAGGGAGATGAAAAAACATGAAATTTTGACATTTTTTTAAACATTTTTCTTTAAATTTAAGGTTCAGAACAAATTTTCGAAAGATTATTTTAAAATCGTTTCTCCAAATTAAAAAGTTCAAGTTTTTACCTGTAGAGTAGTTGATTGGTTTAATAAAATTGAATGACAGTTTGATTGATTACTTGAATTTAATATATTTTTCTAATCAGGTTAATATATGGTTCCATTGCTGTCTGTTATTCAGAAAGAGAATATAAGTTGTTAGTTGGAAAAAGTAGTTCATCTGTTTTTTTTTCTTTCTGTATGTCTGATCAAATTGGAAAGGTTAGTAGAAATAGGACCCTCTGTTTGAAAGACTTACTTTTCATACATTTTCACAATTCTAGTTTGAAATATGTAATAAACTTACTTCTAAAAGGTTTGATTTTTTTTACTTGCCGCTCTACGGTCATTTTGTGCACACTTTGGGCTAATGAGTCCGGTACCTATAGTTTAACGTGGATTCCAAAATACTCACAAATATTCATGCCACTGCCATGAAGCCTGTGTGGTACCAAAGGCTATAGCGATAGCCAATTAGCCCTCAGGCCGCTGTACAAAATTTGGGGAAAACAATTTCATATTTATCCCACATATGAGAGACACGATCTTCACAAGGAGTCCAACTACAACCCATTTTCAAAGATTTTAAAAATGGATTTGCCAATTAGAGAAGTTCAAGTCTTTTCAAGTAGTGTTAAATTAGTGTAAGTAGGGTTAAATTAATAAAAGTGAATGGCAGTTTGAATGATTACTAATCAGATCAATAAATGGTTCCATAACTATCTGTTGTTCAAAAAGACAATATAAGTGAGTAGTAGGAAAAATTAGTATATCTCTGTGTTGCGTCGAAACCCAGGTCCCCGTGCATAGAGGAAGTCAACGCCCTATGTCCAGTAAACATCCTGTCTGTGGGGGTGTCTGGCAGGGGGTGAGTTGACGAGAAAGAAAGGAATATAAGAAAGGGGGGTTGAACAACTGTGACCAAAGAGAAAGGTCGTGTGGCGAGTCCATCCTCGAGTGTGATGGCTGCCTAAATAAATGAGTTCAATAAGTGTAACCCCAGAGAGAGGTTGTGTGGTCAGTTCATCTTCGAGTGTGATGGCTGCCTAAGTAAAGGAGATTAATTTATAATGTTCACTTCGTGTTATTCGTGTGTGTGTCGAATATTATTTGAGTTTATTTGTGTGTGTGTGAGGTGTCGAACACTCTGGTTTTTTTTTGTAGTTTTATTTGCTTTTATTGTATGTCTGATCAAATTGTAAAGGTTACTTGAAATCTGTCACATGTCTTTGAAAGACTTAATTTACAATTATGTCTGCCACATGCCAAATCTGCCACATGTCTTTGAATGACTTAATTTACAATTATGTCTTTTACAACTCAGTTTTGTACTACGTAATGCACCTCACTTCTTGTAAAATGTTTCATTGAAATAGTATCATATTTATATTACTATGCTACAAATGACAGTCATCATCTTCATAACAAGTCCAACAACAGATAAATATAGTGTCAATGGAAACGAAAAAACTTGAAATCACAGAAGGCATTTTTTTAAAATTCGTCTCATTTAATATTAAGATTTGAAACATGTAGAGGATATCAAGTAAGTTTCTTAATAAGGGTATTCACTTTAATGCCATTTATTAATGAGAAGACATAACCACCAAATGATATAAAATACACAGTAATTGACAGTGTACCATCACGCTTGGATAAAGAAAAAGATGTATTTGTAGAGCAGTTGATGGAAGCAGACCTATATTTATGCTACATATGAGAGTAATCACCTTCATAACGAGTTCGACAGCAGACAAATTTCGTATCAAGAGGAACGAAAATGCTTGAAATCTCAAAAGGCCTTTTCTTCAAATTCGTCTACTTTCGTAATTTTTTTGAATTCATCTTCTTATACTTAGCATAACCTTTAACGTTGCTGAAAACTCTGACTCCAGGGGGCTATAATGCTTTAAAAAAATAATTCAAATTAAGTTAAAAATTTTAAGAGTACACTTGAGTTAAATAAACATCATTTGCCAAAAGTTCATCTGAATTACAATAAAGTTCATCTGAATTATAATAAAGTTCATCTGAATTTTAATGAAGTTCATCTGAATTTTAAATCACTTAATTCCTCCAAATATAACGAAAGTAATTCGTCTCAATACCGAATAAAAGCATGAGCATTCATAAAACTGAGCACATTTTCATAATTCCCTAATATACTTTTAATTAGATAAAGAAAAAGCTTTAAAACTTCACTCAGGCCGTAACACCCTCCTGTTTCTTGTCGTCAGGCAGCACTGGCTTCGAAACCGCCATCCAATTCCCGGGTCAATTAATCAAAGTAATTTAAACGCCATTGTCGTCGTATAATTCTGGAGAATTCTGCGATTAAATTTAAATGAGGCAAATCTCGAGCGAAAACGATTTCACTCCAGACTGGCAGTCTGCACAATCAGTTAATTAATCACAAATGACTCTTTAATGAACATTTTAATGGAGTGTTTTGTACCAAACACTCGTCGGAGAGAGTTTTTGTTCCCCTCGAAGCAAGGCATCCAGTGGAGTTGGTTAAATAACCAATCCTGTTTCGTTTAAAGTGAATTTTCTGAGAGCATTTTTATTTTTTTTTTTATTTTTGTATTTTATAAAACTAACGTTTAGAACTTCTTTTTTGAGAAGAATATTTTAAAAATCGATTTGCCAAATGCAGGAATTCGTGTCTTTTTTTCAGGTAGAATAGGGGATGGATTGAATAACAAAAGTGAATGGCAGCTTGAGGGATGGACCGAATTTTACTTTTCAATTTTTTTTTCTGACTAAACCGTTAACTGGTTCCATTACTGAATGTACTTAAAGAGAATATGTGTCAGCAGTTTCAAAAAAGTAGTAATCTTTACTTTTTTATCATTGAGAATGTAGTGTTATTTATTTTTTTTTCTGTATTTTTGACGTTATAAACGTTAATGGAAAGGTGTCAGATGCCTTTGATGGATCCAATTTTCAATCATCTCCTTTAGTATTCAGGTTTGAAATATGTAGTGGTTAATAATATGACAAGTAGAATTGATTTATTAATTATCCTTTAATACTATATATATATATATTGTTTGATATTGATTTATTATTTATCATATAATAAAATTAATATTGACGAAAACAATATAAAAACATACTTTATATTTTATTTAATTAAATTCTTTAATTTATAAAGAATTCATAACTAACTTATTTTTATATATAACCTGATGAACTGTTTGTGATTTACTTAACAGAAAAGTTATGTATTTATAAAAACACAATCCAATATCAATGTTGTTGTTGTTATCGTGTCCCTCATGGACGGCGGGAAGAGAGGTGCCTCTTCTGTTCTGATGGAGCACACGTAGGTAGAAATCTGACTTCTGCTCCGTGACGCTCTTAGAGTCATAGGAGACCGGGACCTTAGGCTTAAAGTGGATTCCGAACCAATACAAACATCCACGGCACCGCCGGGATTCGAACCCGAAACCTGTGGCACCGAGCGGCAGAGCGCCAGACACTCGGTCATTCAGGCCCAATCCAATATCAATGCAAGCATGAAATATAGATCCATTATTTCCAACAACATCAAATAAAAAAAACAATTGTTATTCCTGAAAAATATTCCTCATACAATTCCTCTTCACGAGGTGATTGCGACAGAAGCGAGAAGCATCTGTTTAATGCAGGTCCATTCTACTGATGGCCGCCGTGAGTGGATGGGATGTTCTCTCTCAGAAAGTCGGCCACAAGCAGATGAATCAATCGCGAATAAATGAAGAAGCAACGTTTGCTCATATGAATTCTGACAAAGATAAAAAAAACAGTACTTTTCTTGCTTCTTTTTCAAAGATCTAAACAGTTCTAAACAATTCAGGTTGTGCAAAACCTATATTAAAAGTACATGTTTTCTTTATATTTAAGAAACAGTCAATGCTTACCTTTAAAAATATAATTCATTAAAATATAGTTTTTATAACCGACATAGAAATGATGGCGTTAGTCTACGTATACTCGTAGGACGGCCAAATAAATTAACATTAATATAAAAACAATTAAAATAAATACGAAAATTAATACTGAAACAAACAACTAATTTAACTTTACTTTTAATGAATACTAATATATACAATTACAATTAAATTTAGGATTTTTACATTAGCACTGAAAACAGAATAAATAAAAAACTTTTATAGAGAAGCAATCATATTATTACGCATACCTCAAATGAAATATTCCCATGAGTGTGTGGGCAGTGGTTTACCAGTAGGCTCAAATCCTTTTAACAAAAAAAAAATGCCCACCGGAAATTCCAAAGATGGACATAGCTATATATTCAATTATCCATTTCGCCATTTCTCGCAGCCAAAAAATTGTGTACCAGCTCAAGCACTGTCGCAGATCGTTCGCTCTGCTTTCGAAGGGTCTTCCTTTCTGCTCGCCAAAACTCCAAAAAAGAAGGTTCCCACCAAACCGACCGGTTCTTTTGGACCTTATAGTGTGACCGGGAGGGGTTATCTACCATTTCTGGATTCATACAAAAAATAAAGGAAATACCTCTGACCCACACACAACAGGATAATTACCAGTTACAACAATAGTAATATTAATTTTCCCAAGAATTTATATCTGACAGATATTTAGTGTTATTCTAAACATTATAAACTAAAAACTTTGATGTATTAAAGTGGTACTCTTTCTAAGAAATGCATCAACATATCACCACGTGTATGGACTAAAGATTTATAAAATAAATTATTATTTTCAACAGATATTGTTGAAAGGACAATACTTTCCATAATATCTTCATGCATCCCACAAATTCAAGAGTTTACACAATAAAATGTTGTGCCACTTTAATATATGATAATGTGGACCTCTTATCAATATTAAGTCAGTCATCAATAAAACAGAAAAAATCCATTTGTAACGAACTGTCTTTTACGCATGGCCTCAAAAAGAAGCATTTCAATTTGCAGACAGACCAAAAGCTCAACCATTTGATTTACACTGCCGAGGCCTACGCTCTACGCGGAATAAAAAAAAACATGATTTCTGATAATGATGTATGGCATCGATAAGTAAAGGGATCCGCTATTCGAGACAATAAAAGGGATGGGTCTATTCTTCGGTTACTCTGAAAAGAGAATGTTTGTTTATTCTATGCATGTCTCTTTTCTGTTTCTCCATGGGATGCCTAACGGTCGGGTAATATCTTGATAGGGTGAATATAGTATATACTTGTTCCATTTTTCTATTTGACGATCAAAATATTTATCTCGATTTCCACAAAATATTCTACGAGGCTTACAATTTGTAAATTAAAAACCAAAAGGTTAAAAAGTTAAAAACACATAATAATTATTTAAAATAATTTATTCACAAAAAAAGTCAGAAAATGATCAGAAATGACAGAAGTGGGAGCTTGGTTTTGATGGTGTAGAAGGCATTAAAACCTTAACAAAAAGTTTGGGTGATGGCTGTTCCTTTTTTGACATAATAATCCACCTTCTCATTACCCAAGAAAACATAATGGCGCAGGATCCACTGCAAAACAGTATCCTTGCCCTTTTAGGGAACGTCTTCTAGAAAAGAGATGCATTTATCGATGGAAAAAACAGACTGAAAAATATCCATTTGCCTAAATCTTTTTTTTTTCCTAGCATAACAGATAAGAGATTTAATGATAACATAAGAGATTTAATGAAATTACAATAAAATCAAACAATACGATAAAATTTCAATAGAAATGGATTCGAAAGGGAAATTTCAAAATAAATTTCATTTCAATCACTTTCAAGAGAGTGAATAGCAAGGTTCATCTGAATTTTAAATCACTTAATTCCTAAAAATATAACGAAATTAATTCTTCTCAGCACCGAATAAAAGCGGCAGCATTCATAAAACTGAGCACATTTTCATAATTCCCTAATTTACTTTTAATTAGAAAAGGAAAACGCTTTAAAACTTCGCTCAGGCCGTAAAACCCTCCGGTTTGTTATCAGCAGGCAGCACTGGCTTCGAAACCGCCACCGAATTCCCGAGTTAATTTATCAAAGTAATTTAAACACCATTGTCGTTACAGGGTCTGGAGAATTCTGCGATTAAATTTAAATGATTCAAATCTCGAACGAAAACGACTTCGCTCCAGACTGGACAGTCTGCACACTAGGTTAATTAATCACAAATTACTCTTTAATGAACTTTTTAATGGAGTGTTTTGAACGAAACACTCGTCGGAGAGAGTTTTTATTCCCCTCAAAACAAGGCATCGTGTGGAGTTGTTTAAATAACCACTCCTGTTTCGTTTAAAGCGAAAGGACTTGAATTTTCAGAGAGCAGTTTTATTTTTTTAATTTTGTATTTCATAAAACTAACGTTTAGAACTTCTTTTTTGCAAAGAATATTTTAAAAATCGATTGGCCGAATGCAGGAATTGGAGTCTTTTTCAGGTAGAGTAGGGGATGGATAGAATAACAAAAGTGAATGGCACCTTGAGGGATGGCCCGAATTTCACTTTTTACTTTTTTTCTGACTAAACCGTTAACTGGTTCCATTACTGAATGTACTTAAAGAGAATATGTGCGAGCAGTTTCAAAAAAGTAGTAATCTTTCCTTTTTTATGTTTGAGAATTATGCGTTATTTGTTTTTTTATGTGTATTTTTGACTTTATAAACGTTAATGGAAATGTGTCACATACTTTTGAAGGATCCAATTTTCAATCACCTCCTTCCTTATTCAGCAGTGGTAGTAGTTAATAGGTAGTGGTTAATAAAACAAGTAGAATTGATTTATTAATTATCATTTAATACCATACAATTAATGTGGAAGAAAGCAATATTAATTTTATACAACTAAATATTATTATATTTTATATTTTATATAATTAAAATCTTTAATTTATAAAGAATTCATAAAATAACTTATATATAACCTGATGCACTGTTTGTGATTTACTTAATAGAAAAGTTATATATTTACTGAGTCACAATCCAATTTCACTTCAAGCATGGAAAATGGATCCATGACTCCCAACAACAATAAATGGAAAATATTTGTTCTTCTTGAACACTATCCCTCACACATCTCCTCAGTATGGGTCAGTTGCGATAGAAGCATCTGTTTAATGCAGGGACATTCCACAGATGCCCAGCCATGTGTGAATGGGATGTTCTCTCATAAAGTCGGTCACCATTGAACAAGCAAATGAATCAATAGTGAATAAAGAAGCAACGACTGCCCATATGAATTCTGACAAAGATAAAAAAAACCGAACTTTTCCTGCCTATTTTTCAGACATCGAAACAGGGCGTGGTATTAGGCGTGTCCATGCACAAACCAATACACGAAGAGTAGATGTAAAGTTGCTACTAACAGAAAAAAGGATTTATTTGAATAACATAATTTTTTATTTTGAATTTTTTCTATTAATGTAGCATTCATTAAGAATTTATATTATCAATATATATTTTATTGAATAATAAACATTCTTTAGATAAACAAAGAACAATGAGTGCAAATTATCAATTCTAAAGAAGAAATGAATTCTATTTTTTCTGCTTTTTTTAGGATCAAGCCGACAACTATTTACATGAATTACAATTTTATATTATATTATTTCAGAACAATATTTCTAAATTTCTACAAATCTTTTCAGAAATTACCAAACGAATTTGTATAGGAAACACGATAAAAGTGGTTGTTGCAATTATTTTTTCACACGAGAAAAGTTTTGCCATTTCATTGCCAGGATAGAGGAATATATATTCTTTAACAAGTACATACTGATAACATATCACTCTAATTTGGCAGCGGATAAGCAGTGTTGTGGGGAGTCATATTACATGCAATGAGTGTTTTGTACTCATGAGAACAACTCATCAATGAAATCTGATAGCAGATATTCAGTATCATGTATAATGGGGAAATTAGCGAATTTCTGTGCGACCTTCGGAAATTGAAAGAACAATAGATTGAATATGTACTATACCATGAATTGTTCCATCGTGATTGATGTTAGAAGACAGGGAAGCTCTATAAAAAGTCAAGGGGGCTCTATGAGAAGTGAGGGAAGCTGACTCCCTACTTGATAGGTTGTCTTAAAAGGAGGAGGTTTTTTTTTTTTTTGGTGCGAAGAGCAAGACTTCTTTGACGAGGCGACAAAGAGTGCTATTTTTTTTCTTTTTTTTTTTAGTGAGCGATTAGGCCGGATTTACCGTCTGCTTTTAAAGTACTTTTGTGGTTTCATATATCACGCCTTATGATAATTATGGTCTGCCGCAAATCAAATGTTTTGAGATTCGTTGTAAACTCGACTACTCTGAATATCTCCGTCCTTGGAGTGAACTGAACTTGTGAATCAAATTAATTATCAGCATTAGTTTTCATTCCTGTGTAGATTCAATAGAGTTCGGTATATATATTTAATGTTTTTAAATAAAAATTAAAGTGTTTCCATAAACCAGAACGTGACCCTCTTCTCGTAGTAAATTTGATGTAATTTAGTACAAGAAAATGGTCACTTTAAAGTTAATAATACACTTATATTAACTTTTGTTATAACACATCACATTAAAATGTCCATAAAAATTATAAAATAATTTAAATTTATTCAATGAATTTAACATACACTTTCCTTTCAAATAAAAATTAAATTTTGAAATCAAATTTCACAGAAATTTTACCGTGTGAATAATTACAACCTTGCATTTATTTTTGATTTAACAATGAATGTATTTAAGAATGTACTAATGAAGGTATTTTAGAATGAATAAAAATAATTAACATAAATAACTGGAAAAGATTTAGATCTTTTCAGTCAGTTTAAGTTAAAAAGTTACCTCAAACATCAAATTGGCTGGAATTTTCTGCGTTTTTCTCAATTTATGATAAAATATATCGCATTTACCTTTTACAGTAATATACTGTTATTATCTGTTTCTAAACATCACAATGAAAAACTTTTATGCGTTAAAGTGACATTCTGTCTAAGAAATACATATCATCGTGTGTATGAACCAATGGTTTATAAAATAAATTATTATGCTTCACAATGAATGTATATATACTTTTACAATACTTTCCATAATTTGTCCATGTGTCACATAAAGTCAAGCTTTTACACAATAAATTGTTATGTCATTTTAACATATGTGAAAGCGAACATCTTATCAATATGAAGTCAGTCATTAATAAAACAGAAAAAAAATCCGTCTGTAACAAACTATCTTTCACGCATGGCTTCAAAAGAAGCATTTCAATTTGCAGACAAACCAAAAGCGCATCCATTTGACTGCCGAGGCCTACGATCTACGCGGAATAAAAAAAAACCTACTCTCTGATAATGATGGATGGCGTCGATAAGTAAATGGATCTGCTAGCCGAGCAAATAAAAGCGATGGGTCTATACTTCGGTTGCTCTGAAAGGAGAATGTCTGTTGATTCCATGCATGTCCCTTTTCTGTTTCTCCATGGGATGCCTAATGGTAGGGTAATATCTTGATAGGTTCTGTATAGTATATCTTTCGGGTTTATTTACAGGATACTCGTTCCATTTTTCTATTTGAAGATCAAAATATTTATCTCGATTTCCACAAAATATTCTGCGAGGCTTACAATTTGTAAATTAAAAACAAAAGGTTAAAAAGTTAAGAACACATAATAATTATTTAAAAAGATTTATTCACAAAAATAAACAGAAAATGATCAGAAATGTCAGAAGTAGCAGCTTGGTTTTCATGGTGTAGAAGACATTAAAAGTTTAACGAAAAGTTTGGGTGATGGTTGTTCCTTTTTTGACAAAAGAATCCGCCTTCTCTTTACCCAGGATCACATAATTGCCAAGGATCCAATACAAAACGATATCCTTGCCCTTTGAGGCAAGATCTTCAGGAAAAGAGATGCATTTATCGATAGCAGCAGACTGAAGTAACATTAATTTGCCTAAATCTCTGCTTTTTCTTAGCATAAAATATTGACCCTATTTTAAGGAAATTACAATAAAAGCTAACAATACGATATAATTTCAATAGAAGTAGATTTGAAAGGGAAATTTCAAAATAAACTCAATCATATGTAGAAAAGTGAATAATAAAGTTCCTCTGAATTATAAATCACTTAATCTCTCCAAATATAACAGAGAATTCATCTTTAGCGTGGAATAAATGCGGGATCATTCATAAAACTGGGCACAATTTAATAATTCCGTAATTTGTTTTTAATTTGAAAAGGAAAACTCTTTAAAACTTCGCTCGGGCAGTAAAATACCTCGGTTTGTTGTCGGCAGCAGCACTGGCTTCGAAACCGCCATCCAATTCCCGAGTTAATTAATCAAAGTAATTTAAACGCCATTGTCGACATAATGTCTGGAGAATTCTGCAATTAAATTTAAATGAGGCAATCTCGACCGAAAACGACTTCGTTCCAGACAGGCAAGTCTGCGCACTCAGTTAATTAATCACAAATTACTCTTTAATGAAAATTTTAATGGAGTGTTTTGAACGAAACCCTCGGAGAGAGTTTTCATTCCACTCAAAAAAAGGAATCCAGTGGAGTTTATTCAATAACCACTCCTGTTTCGTTTAAACGAAAGGACTTGAACTTTTAGAGAGAAGTTTTTCAAAAAGAAATATATTTTTGTATATTATAAAAAAAATTTTTTAGAAGAATATTTTAAAAATCGGTTTGCCAAATGCAGAAATTCGAGTCTTTTTGTGGCAGAGTAGGGGATGGATAGAACAACAAAAGTGAATGGTAGCTTGATGGATGGCCCGAATTTCACTTCTTTTTTTTATTAGACCGTTAACTAATTCCATTACTGAATATTCTTAAAATTAATATATGTGATTATTTTTAAAATTGTGGTAATCTCACCTTTATTATGTTTGAGTATGAGGGGTTATTTTTTTTTATCTGTATTTCTCATTAAATTGTGAAATGTAATCGAAATGTGTTAGATGTCGTTGAAGGATTAAAATTTCAATCATCTCCTTTCAATTCTTGTTCGAAATATGTAATGATTACTAATAAAAGTAGAATTCTTTTTGGGTGTCACATTTAATGTGGTAACATTTAATGTGTAATTTTTAATATGGGTGTCACATTTAATGTCATTGACCACTGACAAGGTACACTTATACGCCAATTAATATAAAGTGTACTAAAACTAATCAACTAACACCTTATGCATGGCTTGAGAAAAAAATGACTTTTTGAAATTCGTTTGTAGGAAACATTTCCCTAGTTATATGTATAACCTGTTGTAAAAATGCATTTTCAAGTTTTATTTTTCGACGAAGACAGAAAAAGAAAATGCCTTCGACCAATTTTTACTAAAATGCATCAGTTTTGAAAATTTACAACCGAGCATAATATGAGAAAAATTTTGTTTATATGCATCAGAAGTTTGCAACAAAATAAAAACATTTTGCCAAAAATGCACAATCATTTTTAATTAGTATTATCAGAAGGAGGCAGAACATAGAAATTCTTCATGTTAAAAAAAAATTGTTACAACACAGCTGCTATCGATATCCGCGTAAAAGCACAGGCTGACTCTATAAAATCCAAAAAAATCTTGTATTAATTTTCTCACAACTAATTTTAAAAGTTAAATTTTAATATTATCAAATTGTATAGTGTACAACATACCGATAGCAACAGATGTTTTCTGAATCATAATGTGATACTTACCGGAGAGATCCTCTTTTTTTTTCTAAATAAATAAAGTTGATTATTAAAATTAATTTACCAAAATTTCACTTTGGATATAGAAGAATATTCGTGAAAAAATGAACAATCTTCTGTGAACGACAGTTCTTAGAATTAAAAAAATGATAAAAATATGATTTTTAGTTTATTTCCAATTAAAGTATCCGAAATATTCTATAGATAATACAGAGCAGTTAATTCTTTTAATGTATGATAATTGTTTTTCAATTTAAAAGCATTTGTTCTTGCACGAAATTTGTCAGATTTTTTCAAAGTTTATTTTTTTGTACGTCAACAGGGACTCTTGTATGAGGTAATGGCTACTTAGTTAGTTTCCTGAAAAAATAATCATAATATAAAACATAAATATTATTGTTGTTAAACACTTTAATAATTAATGAGTTTTACAACAGTGATTGGATTGCCAGTCTTACGTTAATGGATTAACTAATGTCATTTGTTTCTATATTGTTCTTTGTACTCATTTTCCTTTTTATGCTATTTATTGTCCTGTAAACTTGCCATGAGATGTGTGACTGTGTGTTATTAATAAATAAATTAAAAATTATTCTAAAAATATTTCATTAATTAATAAAACAGTATTTTGTACGTTACTTGAATTAAAACCCAAATTCATTATCGAGTCCTAATGGACAAAAGTGTGGAATCCTACCATGTACATTCGAAACACTCCTTACGAAACATAATGACCTATCCCAAAATTCCCAACAAGATATACAGGGACAACTTGTCAAACAATTAACACCTTGCATCACTGCTGAACGACCTATTTAACACAACATCGCATTCATTCCACCGAATCAAACACTCCATTCCCACCAACGACCTGCATCATCGCAACACCATTGAGCGATTCAAAACAACTCGTTCATCGCAACAGAAGTCCAGATGCACAGAAAGATATCGAGTCGAAACAGCCGTCCAATTAAAACGGCCATGATGTCGGCGCTCATCCACAATACACATTAATGATTCGAAAGAAACCCATTCAAAGGCTGGGAGGGAGGTCATGAAATTTTAATGGGCTTCTATAAACAGAAGGCATAATTAGTTAATATGGGTGGCAACGCGATCTTTTGAACGTGAGTCGAACGAATAGAATGGGTACGGATGATGATGATTTATTCGAAAAGAGGATTTATGATTCGCGTTACTCGTTTTTTTTAAATGGAAGACTTCCAATTTGAAATGATTGAGCTTTTCTAATGCTGAAACATTGTGTTTATTTAGTTTATAATGGTAAATGAAGGAATATTGTGAACTGACGTCTCATTATGCTGTAAGATTATGTGTTATACTAGCTAAATGGAAATCATAATTTGCTTCATTTTATAATTTTTGTTATTTTGTGGAACCTCATTGATATGTTATTTAATTATCATTGAAATTTAAAATTAAAGTTTAAATTTGGTTCATTTGATATGTTATTAATTATTCCTTTGTTTGCCTCGCCATTCTTCCTGTTTCTGTATGGAAGCGTTAATGCATTGGCAGACTTAAGTGGATGGATTAGCGGATGCCATTTGTTTCTATCTTGTTCTTTGTGTGTACTTTTTTATGACATCTGTTGTCTTGTAAACTTGTCATTGGAAATAAAAAAATACCGTTTATATTGTAAATAATGTGCATAAAAGGGGATTCAAAACCGACAGCCTATTAATATTGTATATATATATATACATATATGTTATTAATAAATAAATATAAATTTATTCAAAATATTCTTGAATAGGACACAAAATAATATTTTTTTTACAAAATTTGGATTCAAGTCCAATTTTAAAATCACGCCTAATGGACAAAAATTTGGAATCTTAACTCATTTACATTCAAAACACTCCTTATAAAACAGAATAAGTTATCTCAGAATTCCCTCAACAACATGTACAGGAACATATTATCAGACAATCACCACCTTTCATCACCGCTGAACGACCAGACCATTCATTCCATCGCATCAAACACTCCATCCCCACCAACAACCTGCATCATCGCAGCAACACTGAGTGATTCAATGCAACTTGTTCATTGTAACAGCCGAGTTTAGATGCACGGGAAGATATCGAGTCGAAACGGCCGTTCAATTCAAACAACCATGATGTCAGCGCTCGCCCACAATGCCCATTAATGAGCGAACGCCGCTCGAAAGAGACCCATTCAAAGGCTGGGATGGGAGTAATGAAATTTTAATGGGCCTCCATAAACAGAAGGCATAATGGTTACCATGGGTGGCAACGGTTATCTTTCGAACATGAGACGAACGAATGGAACGGTTTCGAATGACGATCGTTTATTAGCGAAGATGATTGATGAGTCATTCTATTCAGTTTTGGAAATGGAATAAGTGTGTTTACACATGGTTGAGCTTTTCTAACACTGAAACATTGCGTTAATTCAGTTTCTTATAGTTAATGAATGAATATTTGGCACTGGCATCTCATTAGGTAGTAAGATTTTACACTGGAAATCATAATTTTCTACATGTTATAATTTTTGTTATTTCGTGAAATCCTATTGATATGTTCTTTAATTATCGTTGATAACGATACATTACAATTTAAATTTGATTTATTTGATATGTTACTAATTATTCCGTTGTTTGCCTAACCATTTTTCCTGTTTCTTTATGGAAGCGTTATTGGATTGAAAGCCTTAAGAGATGGATTAGTGGATAGCATTTGTTACTATCTTGAATTTATGTGTGTGTGTGCATTTTATTATTATATTTGCTGTCTTGTAAACTTGCCATTGGAAATAAAAAAAATATCGTGAATATTGTAAATAATGTGTATAAAAGGTTATACAAAACCGACAGCCTATAAATTATGTATATACACACTCATGTCCATAAATTAAGAAAAATGAAGTTCAGGCAAAGAAAGAGACAGAAGCAAAACAAATTTGACTTATTTGTAAAGTCTATTTATTGAACAAAAGGTAAAGAGCAAAAAAATATGCAATATGTTTGACATAATTAATAAAAATTGCGATTTTTACTCCCTGGAGCAAATTTCAAAGAAGAATCTATTTACAAAAAACAATATAACATGGTTAGTATGATGGTTAATATGGAGTATGTCTCCCGGACGATGCAATACAGGCCTTACAACGCCTAGGCATGCTGAGTATCAAATTATCAATCTGATCTTGGGGAAAATTACACCACTCATCAAGTAATGCCCTCCGAAGTTCCGGTTGACAGGTGGGAAGGGGTTGACGGGCTGAAATTCTTCGGCCGAGCATATTCCACACATGCTCTATTGGATTCAAATCCGGTGAGTATGCTGGCCAATCCATACGGGTGATATCCTCCAATTGGAGGCATTCGTCTACAATGTTTGCACGGTGAGGACGGGCGTTCTCATCCATAAACAGAAATTCGGCACTCATCCAGATAGATGTGGCCAGTCATCGTTACACTCTGAACATGCAGGTCACTTCTGGAACCAAGAATAATTCCTCCCCAAACTAGCCATCCTGCACCACCCTAACGGTGCCGTTCAATGGTGTTCTCTTGGTGGTAACGGGTACCTGGCGCTCTGCATATGAAAGTCCGGCGAGAATCAGACTGCAAACTAAACCTGGACTCGTCGGAAAACATCACACCAGACCACTGTTCCGGTGTCCACAATGCATGCTCTCTACTCCAAGTTAATCGCAGGCGACAGTGAGTTGCGGTAAGTGGAACCGACCTACGAGCCACTACTACGACCTACGATCTACTCAGGCCTACGAGCATATAGACCAATGTGCCCTAAGCGTCTGTACACGGTCTGCCTTGAAACTGTCTTACTGGTAGCTGAAGAGAGCTGACAAGACATGTCTGATGCTGTGCTCAGTCTGTTTCTTTTGGCAGTAACTGCTAAATACCGGTCCTCATTCGGCGTTGTAACTTGGGGGCGACCTGTGCTGTAACATCTATTCCCATTACCAACATCTTGGAATCATATCCAAAGCCTGGAGATGACACTCTGGGCGATTCCAAGTTCCTCGGATACTTCCAGCTGGGTACGACCACATTCCAGTCGTCCGACAATTCTACCACACAAAAAATCCTCCAAATGGTTCCTTTGTGCCATAACTATGCGGTTATTGCACTGAAAGGCTTTTAAAGTGCTTGTGAACAATTTTACTTCTTTGCCACCATTCCTTATATACCCTCTCTTACACTCTCGTCATTGTGACCTACTATCCGCGCCATCTGGTGGTTTCCTGTAATTTGCATATTCTTCTTCAAGATGTGTGTGATAATTCTACAGGTAAAATTTTTATTTTAGAGTTCAATTTCTGTGTGATTCTGAATTATCCTTAATTTATGGACATGAGTGTATATATATATATATATATATATGTGTGTGTGTTATTAATAAATAAATATATATTTATTCTAAATATTCTTGAATAGGACACAAAATATTTTTCTTGCAAAACTTGGATTCAAGTACATTTTTAAAATCGAGTCTCATGGAAAAAAGTTTGGAATCCTACCTCATTTAAATTCAAAACACTGCTTCAAAATAGAATGGCTTATCCCAAAATCATATACATGAACATCTTATCAAACCATTACCACCTTTCATCACCGCTGAACGATCCAACCTATTGAACATGCATCGCATTCATTCCACCGAATCAAACACTCCATTCCCATCCACGTCCTGTATCATTGACAACACCACTAAGTGATTCAGTGCAACTCGTTCATCGCAACGAGCGAGCCCAGATGCAACGGAAGATATCGAGTCGAAACAGCCGTCCAATTAAAACGGCCATGATGTCGGCGCTCATCCACAATACACATTAATGATTCGAAAGAAACCCATTCAAAGGCTGGGAGGCAGGTCAGGAAATTTTAATGGGCTTCTATAAACAGAAGGCATAATGGGTTACCATGGGTGGCAACGGGATCTGTCGAACGTGAGTCGAACGAATAGAATGGGTATGGATGATGATCGTTTATTCGATTATGTTATGCTCATTCATGAGTGGTCGTTTGCTCGAAAGAGGCCTATTCAAAGGCAGGGAGGGAGCGAATGAAATTTTAACGGGCCTATAAACAGAAGGCTTAATGTGTTACCATCGGTGGCAACGTTGTCTTTTCGAACATGAGACGAATGGATGGAATATTTATTAATGATGATCGTTTATTCGAAAAGATGGTTTATTGGTAGTTACTCGGTTTTTTAAATGGAATATGTGTATACTTTGGCATTGTTGAGCTTTTCTAACGCTGAAACATTTCGTTTATTATGGTAAATGAATGGTTATTGGGCATTGACATCTCATTATGTCGTACGATTATATACTGCACCAGCTAAATCGAAATCGTAATTGGCTCCATGTCATCTATATATTGCAATGGGTTTCCTGAATATATATGCTATTTATGTAGCGTTGATAACAAATTAAAGCTTATTATAAATTTGGTTATGTTGATGTGTTATTTTATTATTGTTTTGTTTAGTTTCTTTAGTTTGCTTAATTTGTTGGTGTCTCCTTTTCATCTTGTGAGACGATTTCATTCTGTTAATTCTTCAGAATATTATATGCTGACGATTGAGTACTATTGGTAAAATCCTTACTCAGATTAAAAAGTGCTTATGTGCATGAATCATGAATCAGTGAAGGGTGAACAGCAATTCCAAAAAAGAATGATGAACCGTAAACTGAGAGAAAATTAATTGAATAAAATACTGCAATAGTATTAAAATATAGTTACAGATTAATCGGTTACCATCGTTGCTATTGAATATATACATATGTGTTAAATACAGAACAAATATGACTTTTTTTTCTTTTTTTTTCTTATCCCACTTGATAGACAGCAGCATCTAGAACAAGTCCAAGAACCTATGTGGTCTCATGGAAGGGGAGAAAGGTGCGGGGACAGCTACTGTTTTGCTGGAGTACCCGTAGATAGTAGTCTGACTTGCCTCCGTCACGCTGAAGAAAGAGGCAGTGCCTTCCATGAGGCATTTAGGGGGAAGAAACCTGTATTTGTGTGTCATATGGGAGAAGACCCCGAAAACTGCCACGTGTTAGTGCGATGAACGAGGCAAGATTTTGAACATCCCATACGTCAACGAATCTAATCGTTTTTGAAACAGTGTCTACTAAAAAGTAGTTAGCTGATTGAACATCAGCCCTCATATGCCCAGCAGTGACGCGCTTTGCCACTGAGGCACGAGGAATAGGGAATGGACGACTTGTTTACTAATGGATTGAGTATTAATTGGGACGAAGACTTCAATGGAGTTTTTTAATTAATGAAGCATATTAAAAATGCTAAGCAGAATTTTGCGATGTGTGATTCTACACTGAATTCTTACATTTCTCGATAACCACGATGCTAGATTAAAAATGGTTCAGTTTCTATATTGTATTAAATATTGTATTTTATAAAACTAGCGTATAGAACTTATTTTGAGTAGAATATTTTTAAAAATCGATTTGCCAAATGCAGGAATTCGAGTCTTTTTGAAGTAGAGTAGGGGATGGATAGAATAGCAAAAGTGCATGGCAGCTTGATGGATGGCCCGAATTTCAATTTTTTTTTCTTGACTAAACCGTTAACTGGTTCCATTACTGAATGTACTTAAAGAGAATATGTGTGAGCAGTTTCAAAAAGCAGTTTCAATGAGAAAATGTTATTTGTCAGATTCTTTTGGAAGGTGGATGCCAATTTTCAATCATCTCCTTCAGTATTCCGGTTTTAAATACGTAGTGTTAATAATACAAGCAGAATTGATTTATTAATTATCATTTAATAATATACAATTAATATTGGAGAAAAATGTATAAAAGACAGACTTATACTTTATTTAACTAAATTCTTTAATTTATAAAGAATTCATAATTAACTTATCCCTATATATAATCTGATAACCTGTGTCTGATTTAGTTAATAAAAAATTCTGTATTTATTAAGGCACAATCCCGCATCAACGCAACATATAAATACAAAATATTTGTTCTTTTGAATACTATTCCTCAGACATCTCCTCAGTATGGGGCAGTTGCGATAGAAGCATCTGTTTAATGCAGGGACATTCCACAGATGCCCGGCCATGCGTGAATGGGATGTTTTCTGCCATAAAGATGGCCACCATTGAACAAGCAAATGAATCAATAGCGAATAAATAAAGAAGCAACGACTGCTCATGTGAATTATGATGAAGATAAAAACTATTTTTTTCTTGCTTGTTTTTCAAAGATGTAAACAGGGTGTGCACAAAACATCCACACAGCACCAAACCTACATTATCAGTACGTGTTTTTTTTTTATGTTTAAGAAACAGTCAATGCTTAACTTTAAAAATATAGTTCATTAAAATATAGAAACATTAATTTTCCCAAGAATTTACCACCGGCAGTAATTTAGTGTTATTCTCTCTTTCTAAACATTACAACAAAAAACTTTAATGCCCTAAAGTTGTACTCTTTCTAAGTAATGCATCAATATAACATCGCGTATGTATAAGTTTTTTATTAAAAATTATTGTTTTATAATATATATAGAGATATTTCGTAACACAAATCATTAAGAAAACAATACTTTCTGGAATTAATCTATCTTTCTATATTAATATCTAATATCTAATACTTTCTATAATCTAGTCCATGTGTCATTGAAATTCCAGCCGTTATACAATAAAATGTTATGCCTCTTTAATCAATGTTAAAGCGAACATCTCATCAATATGAAGTCACCCATAAATAAAACGGGAAAAATCCATCTGTAACAAACTGTCTTTTACGAATGGCTTCAAAGAAGCAATTCAATTTGCAGGCAAACCAAAAGTGCATCCATTTGATTCATACTGCCGAGGCTCACTCTGTACACGGAATTAAAAAAAACCTGCTTCTGATAATGATGGATGAGTAAATGGATCTGCTATTCAAGTGAATAAAAAAGTATTTATTCTTCGGTTGCTCTAAAAAAAATGGTTGTTGATCTCTATGTAGGTCTATTTTTCTGTTTCTCCGTGGACTACTCAAATGGTAGGGTAATATCTTGCTATAATTGTTATATATCTTTAGAATTTATTTACAGGTTTCTTGTTCTATTTCTTTTTATTTGAAGATCAAAATATTCATCTTTTTTCCACTAAATTTTCTGGAGACTTTTTCTTCTATTTCTAACTTTTTCCAATGCAGCTGGCAAACACAGACACCTTGGTCTTGGATGCCTTAAGGCAAGTCAGTGCACAGACGTTACTCACTTTGCATGACCCAGGGGGCGCGTGTCACTTGAAGATACGTAGGTCCACGGACGCGGAACAACAATGCCCCAACGTTCTATGATCTATTAGACCGGGACCTACTTTTTAAAGTGGATTCCGAAACCCTACAAACATCCATGGCACCACCGGGATTCGAACCTGATACCTGTGGTACCGAGCGCCAGAGATTCTTTTTTATTTGAAGATCGGCCATTTAGTATTTTTTTATTCTAAGACTTCGAATGTGAATTGCGCTTTTTATGTTGCAGATACAAGCTGTAAGTTAATATTTAACAGACAAGTCTATATTCTAAAAAAGAGCATTCTAAAACTTCTATGTTAGCTTATGATGAGTATGGTACAATATCTATGTTAATTGAAAATATAGCTTGTAAAAAAAAACAATTATCTACATTACCTGCATGGTCACCCTTTTTTAGAGATATTTGTTAAAAGTTCAATGCCACCTTTAAAAACATACAATTCCTTAAATTATTCATTTCAAAATAATGGAACATGTGTATCATTATGGTCACCTTCTCCCAAGTATGGTTGGGACCGCCTCTGGCATGTAATAGACCAACCTTGATTTTTTAGGAATGGCATACAGTGCTGATACCCCCACTGTTTTAATATTGTACCATTCTTCATGGAATGGACCTGAATGATCGAGTGGAGAGATGCCGGTGGAGGATGTCGATTCCGTATTGAACTCACTACAATACACCTACTACAAACCAAAAGTGTATCCATTTGATTCTAAACCGTAGGCCTAGTTTAATAGGAATAAACAAAAACACTGCTCTCTGATAAGGATGGAGGGTGTCGATAAGTAAATGGATCCGCTATTCAAGTAAATAATTCAGGATGGGTATATTGCCATGCCTTGTGCTAATATACCCACCCTGTTTAGTCGTGCCTTAAGGCATCCAAGACCAAGCTGTCTAAGTGTTTGGCAATGCATTAGAACAAAAAAATAGATAATAGATTTAAAAATTAATGATAGTAAACAACGCTGTATGTTGTTAGTGAACAATAAATAAATTTCCAATGTCGTAAGTTGTGGTCGTTGTTTTTAAACCATATAGGCACAGTGGTGATTGACAAAATGTCTTGTAAAGGCCAAATTTAGTCTTGTATTGGCTAGTGGGAATTTCTTTCATTTTATAATAAAATATATCGCATTTACATCTGACAGTAATTTAATGTTATTTTCTATTTCTAATTATTACAACGAAAACGCTTTGATGCATTAAAGTGTTACTGATTCAAATAAATACATCAATATAGCATCACGTGTATAAATCAGGGGTTTATAAAATAATTTTTTTTTCGCAATGAATATATATATTTCGTAACAAAAATCGTTAAAAGAACAATACTTTCTATAATTTGTCCATGTGTCACATCAACGATAAAATGCTATTCCACTTTAATATATACTAAAGCGAACATCTTATTAATGTTAAGTCACTCATCAATAAAGCAGGAAAAATCCATCTGTAACAAACTGTCTTTCGCGAATGGCTCAAAAGAAGCATTTCAATTTGCTGATCAACCAAAAGTGCATCCATTTGATTTATACTGCCGAGGCCTACCCTCTACAAGGAATAAAAAAAACACACTTTCTGATAATGATGGATGCCATTGAGAAGTAAATGGATCTGCTATTCAAGTGAATAAAAGTATTTATTCTTCGACTTCACTAAAGGGAGAAGGTTGTTGATCTTATGTACGTTTTTTTTCTGTTTCTCCGTGGACTCTCAAATGGTAGGGTAATTGTTGGAATTTTTATGCTCTAGTTCGCGCCAAGCAGCGTCACATGGTAGTTTTATGGAAATTTTCTTCTTTCTAATGCAGCTGGCAAACACAGACACCTTGGTGTTGGATGCCTTAAGACAAGCGCTGCACAGACGTACTCACTTTGCATTACCCAGGGGACGCGTGTAACTTGAAGATAAGCCACGGACGCGGAGTAACAATGCAACGCTCCCGATCCTATTAGGACCGGGAACTCTGCTGAGTTATAGGGCTGATACCCCAACGATCTACAGTTATGAGACCTCGGTTTAAGGGGATTCCGAACGGCCATCGGCATCATAATGTTGTTTTTACATTGTATATAAATGTGGATATCTATAAAATAATCACTACTAACATCCATGTTTCACATGCCATTTGGCAGTCATCGAGACCAAGCCGAACCCTTAGGATTGAAGGGAAAGGGGACAGCTATTGTTGTGATGGATCCTTTTTTTTCTAATGAAGCTGGCAAACACTTAGACAGCTTGGTCTTGGATGCCTTAAAGGCAAGCGCTGCACAGATGTTACTCACTTTGCATTACTCAGAAGGCGCGTGTAACTTGAAGATAAGCCACAGACATGGAGTAACAATGCCCCCGCAACTCTCTATGATCCTATTAGGACCGGGGCCTACACGGCCTACACTTAAAGTGGATTCAGAATCACTACTAACTTCCATGCTACCGCCGGGACTCGAACCCAAAACCTGTGGTATCGAGTGCCAGAGTGCTAGCCACTCGGCCATTCAGGCCTATGAACCTTATTGTATGATTGGCAGTTTTAACTAATCGTCATTATCGGCACAACTGCCCCATGGTGAACCATAGCCATCTGCTTACTGGCCAAATTAGCCCTACGCCCAACGCTCAACAATCATATGAGACCGGGACCTACGGCTTAAATTGGATTCCGAACCACTACAAACACCCATGGCACCGCCGGGACTCGAACCCGAAACCTGTGGTACCGAGGGCCAGAGCGCTAGTCACTCGGCCATTCAGGGCCCAGTTTTATGGAAATTGATTCAGAATTGTGCTGTTGACGTGGAAACAAGCTGTTGATTGCTGTGAAAACGTGTCTTATTCAAAAAGAGAACGTTCTTCTTCCAGTTGAGCTTGTGCCTTGGACCAGTTAACATCAACTCTGTAGATAGATTGTAAATATTGCTTGTGTTGTTGTTGTTGTTTCTTATCCCACTTCGCTGGCCAAGCCCACGTGCCCATGCGTACTCATGATTGAAGGGGAAGGAAGCAGCTTCTGTTGTGATGGAGCACCCGTAGGTAGAAGCCTGACTTTGGCTCCGTGATGCTCTTACAGTCATGGCAGACCGAGACCTACGGCTTAAAGTGGATTCCGAGCCACTACAAACATCCATGGCACCGCCGGGATTCGAACCCGAAGCCTGTGGCACCGAGCGCCAGAGCGCTAGACACTCGGCCATTCAGGTCCCAAATTTGCCAACGGCACGCGGTGTTCCCAGGTGGTGGTCACTCACCCAAGTACTGAGCGCGCCCAATGATGCTTGACTTCAGTGATCTAACGAGAACCGGTATATTCAGCATGGTACGGCCGTTGGCTAAATAATTATATATTGCTTGTAAGTAAATGAAGGTGCCATGAATGTGTGCATGGGCTAATCAGAAACCTGAACCACCCATAGAAAGAACCAAGATAGTCGTAGTGACAGTAATATACAAGGGGTTATCAAAATAATGGAAACACCATAGATTTAAAAAGAATCCTTTATTAGTATGGTGTGGGACCGCCTCTGGCATGTAATACAGCTTGGATTCGCCTAGGAATGGATTCATACAAGTGCTGAATAGTGTTCAGAGGAATATTGTACCATTCTTCATGGAGATAGTGTGAAAGTTGACCCACCCGGTTATACCAACGGGCTCTGCATTTTATAGGATGCATAATACTATTCTTACTCGGCCCCATACTAAACCCCACTCGGATCCATACATGTACATTTTAGTGTTGAAAAACTTTATGTAAAAATTTTCATAATACAAAAAAATTAATTATATTAAAAATTTTTTTTTTTGTTCCAATGCAGCTGGCAAACACTTAGACAGCTGGGTCTTGGATGCCTTAAGGCAAGCGCTGCACAGACGTTACTCACTTTGCATTACACAGGGGGCGCGTGTAAGTTGAAGATACGGACGCGGAGTAACAATGCCCGCGCAACTCTCTTATTAGGACCGGGACCTACGGTTTAAAGTGGATTTCGGACCACTACAAACATCCGCCGTGACTCGAACCCGAAACTTGTGGTACCCAGCGCCAGAGAGCAAGCCACTCGGCCATTCAGGCCCACCTGAGCTAATGGGCCGGTTATTATATTAAATTTAATAATACATTAATTAATACATTAAAGTTATTTCAAAAAATAACATTTTCTTTTAAATAAATTTAATTCGAAATCATAATCGATATCCATAAACCTATCTTTTTAAACGCAAAATTATTTTTTTAGATCTCCCTAAAACTCCAAATAACCATAATCTTGTGCACAATATTTTAAAAATTTATCTGGGTTTTTCTTCGTTTCACTCTTGTCGATATTTCTCTGTCTCCCTTCCATGCTATTCTCCGCCCTCCACGGTAAATAAAACAACCGCTATTTATTTTGTAACTCACGCACCCAAACCCATTCGTATAAATCTAACACAGCACTGTGGAAATTTCCTTTATTCCTTTTTATTTACCATCCCTCCCGCACACACATTTCTCTCTTCGCCTTTATTTATTTGTGCTTCGATCGGTGACAAGTGGAAGGAATGGAAGGGGCATAAATACGCCCCCACCACCCATTGTATTTTTAAAGATACGTTTCTTGCTTTATTTCTTTCCTTCTCGTTGAACAAGAGATAAAAAAAATACGGATTTTATTTCAGATATCGAGGGGACCTGATGGCCGAGTAGCTAGGGCTCTTGCATTCGGTATCACAGATTTCAGGTTCAAGTCCTGGAGGTGCCTTAGATGTTTGATCAGAATCCCCTTTGGATATTTAGTTTGATAAGAGTCCACTTTAAACAGTAAGTCCTTGTGTCATATAGCGTCGTGAGGGCACTGTGCTTCGCGTCCGTAGTCTATCTTCAATCTACCCGAGTCCCCTGCATTCCTTTTACTACTTCTTTGTATTACTTTTATACCTTCTTCGCAATGCTCTTACTAATCCTCTTCATAACTATAACTAGTATACCATGCTGAATATACCGGTTCTCGTTAGATCACCGAAGTCAAGCATCATTGGGCGCGGTCAGTACTTGGGTGGGTGACCACCTGGGAACACCGCGTGCCGTTGGCAAATTTGGGACCTGAATGGCCGAGTGTCTAGCGCTCTGGTGCTCGGTGCCACAGGTTTCGGGTTCGAATCCCGGCGGTGCCATGGATGTTTGTAGTGGTTCGAAATCCACTTTAAGCCGTAGGTCCTGGTCTCCTACGACTTGTAAGAGCGTCACGGAGCCAAAGTCAGACTTCTACCTACGGGTGCTCCATCACAACAGAAGCTGCTTCCTTCCCCTTCAATCATGATTACGCATTGGCTCGTGGGCTTGGCCAGCCAAGTGGGATAAGAAACAACAAACACTTTCTTACACTGTTTTTTATTACCCGTCCTTTGATCTGTTTTTACTACTCCTTTATACACTTTTTCTTTTTCGTAACTCATACTTCCCGACTTGTTTGAACTACTATTGTGTTGGTGTATAATTATCAGACGTTTCTTTGACTTGCTATGCAGTCATTTCGCGATCACAACGAACTTTTCGGTGAGGGCACAATCTGCAGGGAATGTTTCAAATCTGGAGACACTAGCTTGGAAGGTAAGGCAGGAAGAGATCGACCATCGGATTTCGACGACCAGGCACTTTTGGCAACCGTGGAAGGGGACGAAAGCTTGACAACTAGAATGCTGGCCGACAACACCAATATGACCATTCTACCATCTTTCGGCATCTGATAAAGTTTGAAAAAAGTATGGAAATAGGCTGGGTGGATCCCCCAGGAACTCAGCGACTACAATACAGCAAAATGTGTCCGAATTTTCACCGATTTGCTTCAACGATCTTGTCACTGGGGTTGAATCGTGGCTTCTCTTCAAAAACCTGAAAAGATAGAAGGTCTGCGTTTCGCCAGGAGTTTCACCAAAAGGAATAACGAAGGACATGCACTGTAAGAAGGCAATGTGGTGTGTTTGATGGGACAGAAGCTGAATCATATATTGGGAAATCAGCTTAAACGGGATTTGTTACGGATAGAACACAACCCAAAAATGAGTATGAGTATGATTATCGACAAGCATTTTTATAATCTAAAAGTGGAAGGATATTTTCATTCCTAAATGTATAAAATATTGTAAATTTTTATTAAACTATAGCACGTCAAGGAAACGCCTGATAAATATGCAGCAGCCCAATATTTTAGAGCGTGCCATCCACAAGAATCAGATCTTAAGAAATCGCGATCTAGCCAATAAAGTTGCTACTCAGACTCAAGTGACGTTTAAACAAATGACAATAGGAAATACATAAAAACTCTTCACATACTCAAAATTCCATTCATGTTTAGTGCACTGACTGAAAATCTTTTCTAAGAATAAGTCCAAAATCTTCCCCCCCCCCCTCCCTAAAAACCCAATATCTTAGATGCACCGCCCCAAAACTCCGAAATACATAATCTGGGATACACGCTTTTAAAATTCTGCTCAATCCTCCTCAATTTCCAACCGACGATATTTCTCCCTCTCTTTTTTGTATTATTCTATTCTCACCGCAGTCAATAAAACACGCCTCTATTTATTTTGGAACAAACAGCTCTACACCCACCCCTTTTCCCCGAAATTCGTATAAATCTAACACACTTCTGTGAAGAATATTTTACTCTTCTTTATTTACTCTTCCTCCGCATTTCTCTTGCTCTGTATTCAACCTCCTTCGGGGGCCGGGGGCAGCTGGAAGAAAAGGGGAGGGGCATAAATCCACCTCATCCTCGTTTATTTCCATATATTTGTTTCTTGCTTTTTTCTTCTGTTTTTTCCTTCTTAACACTTATATGTTTAAAAAAATGACCCCAGAAAAACCCCATTAAATTATTAAATTATCATTTTTTTCGTGTCGATCACATTTTCTTGTCCTTGATCAGTTACTCGTTTCCCTGTAAATGTCCTTCATCCGTTTTTTGTTCTTTGATCCCTTTTTATCATGTCCTAGACCAGTTTTAATTTAACCTTAATTTTTCTTATGCCCTTGAACAATTTCATTTGACAGGTCACTTTATCGTTTATTTGACCAGTTTCCGTTTGCTTATTTCCTTTTTTAATGTCCATCACCTGTTTTTGTTTTCCTGATTACTTTCTTCTTGTTCTTTCATTAGTTTTCGTTTCCTATCCATGTTCGTTCCTATCCGTATTTTTGTTTCTTTGGTCCCGTTTTTCGTGTTCTACACCAGTTTAAGCAGTTTTAATTTAACTTCAATTTTTTAGTGTCTTTGAACAGTTTCATTTGCCAGTTCACTTTTTCATATCCACGACCAGTTTTCGTTTGCCTGTTCTTTTTTTTTAATGTCATTCACAGGTTTTTGTTTCCTTGATCATTTTTTTACATGTCCTTGATCAGTTTGTCGTTTGTTGAACATTTTCAAAGTTTCTTATTGGCTATTCTTTAGATTTATTTCACGAATTATACCTATTGGGATATTTAAATTTCTTCCACGTTTTTATATGCAATATTTTAAATTTCTTTCAGGAATTAATAATTATATATTTAACTGATGTAAAATTATTCAATAAAAGATCGTGTTGTGAATGCATAGACTATTTTATTTTAAATTTAAAATAAGATTTTTCAAGAAAATAAAAATCATTTGGAATTGTCTAGTTTTTTATATTGTAAAAAAGGAAATACATAAAAACTCTTCACATACTCAAAATTCCATTCATGTTTAGTGCACTGACTAAAAATCGTTTCTAAAAATAAGTCCGAAATCCCCTACCCCTCTAAAAAAGCCCAATATCTTAGAGATGTACCGTCCCAAAACTCCCAAATACATAATCTGGGATACAAGCTTTTAAAATTCTGCTCAGTTCTCCTCACTATCTAAACCACGATATTTCTGTCTCTCTTTTTGTATTATTCCATTCTCACCGCAGTCAATAAAACACACCTCTATTTATTTTGGAACAAACAGCTTCATCCCCCTCCCTTTTCACCGAAATTCGTATAAATCTAACACACTTCTGTGAGGAATATTTCATTCTTTTTTTATTTACTCTTCTCCGCATTTCTCTTGCTCTGTATTCATCCCCCTTCAGGGCCGGGAAGCGGCTGGAAGAAAAGGGGAGGAGCGTAAATCTCCCGCATCCTATTTTATTTCCATATATTTGTTTCTTGCTTTTTGTTTCGTTTTTCTTTCCTAGCACTTATATGCTTAAATACTTATATGTATGCATTGACCTCTGTTTACCCATTCAAATATGTGTATTATTTTGGGAAGCTGGATTTATCGTCTCCCTGATCACTTTTTTCTTATGCTTGATCAGTTTCTAGTGTCCTTCATCAGTTTTCATTTCTCTGATCACTTTTTCTTGTCCTTGACCAATTTTTCGTTTCCTTCACTACTTTCATCATGTGCTTGATCAGTTCTTGATTCCAAGTCCATGTACTTCACCGGTTTTTGTTCCTTGGTCCCATTTTTCATGTCCTAGTCCAGTTTAATCAGTTTTATTTTTTACTTTAATTTTGTAGTGTCCTGTACAGTTTCGTTTGTGCTATCACTTTTTTCGTGTTCTTCACCAGTTTTCGTTTTTTAATATCCTTCACGAGGTTTTTGATTCCTTGATCAGTTTGTCGTTTGTTGAATATTTTTAACGTTTCTTATTGGCTATTCTTTAGATTTATTTCACAAATTATATACCAATTGGTATATTTAAATTTATTTCACGATCTTTTTTATATGCAATATTTTAAATTTCTTTCCTGAACTAATAATTATATAATTAACTGATGTAAAATTATTCAATAAAAGATCGTGTTGTGAATGCAAAGACTAATTTATTTTAAATTGAATATAAGATTTTTCAAGAAAATAAAATCATTTGGAATTGTCTAGTTTTTCATATTGTAAAAAACGAAATACACAAAAACTCTTCACATACTCAAAATTCAACTGATATTTAGTGCACTGACTGAAATTCTTTTCTAAAAATAAGTCCGAAAATCCTCCCCCTCCAAAAAAAAGCCCATTATCTTAGATGCACCGTCCCAAATACATAATCTGGGATACAAGCTTTTAAAATTCTGCTCAGGTTTCTTCACTTTCCAACCGACGATATTTCTCTCTCTTTGTATTATTCTATTCTCACCGCAGTCAATAAAACACGCCTCTATTTATTTTGGAACAAACAATTCTACACCAACCCCCTTTCCCCGAAATTCGTATAAATCTAACACACTTTCGTGAAGAATATTCTGCTCTTTTATATTTACTCTACCCTCACATTCCTCTTGCTCTGTATTCACCCCCCCCTTCAGGGGCCGGGAGGCAGCTGGAAGAAAAGGGAAGGGGCATAAATCCCCCGCATCCTATTTAATTTCCATACATTTGTTTCTTGCTTTTTTTTTCCTGTTTTTCCTTCCTAACACTTATATATTTAAGGAATGACCCGGTTAGACCCCTTTTTATCCATAAAATTATGGGAAGTATTATTTTAGAGGTATTATTATCTATTATTTCGGGAAGCAACCTGATCACTTCTTTTCGTATGAATCCCTTTTTCCATATCTCTGATTCAAATTGACCCATAAAATTATGGGTATTATTTTGGGAAGCAGGGTTTATCGTTTTCCTAATCACTTTTTTCGTATCGATCACTTTTTCATTTCTTGATCACAAATTAGTTTCCTTGTTCAGTATATATTTTCTTGTATCATCATGTATTTCCTTGATCAGTACGTAATTCGTTTGAATGGTCATTCTTCCATGTCCTTGATGAGTATTCGTTTCCGAGATCCTTTTCATGTCCTTGATCAGTTTTCGTTTCCCTGACCTCTTTTTTCCTGTCCTTGCTTAGTTTTTGCTTTCCTGATACTTTTCTTCACATTCTCGGTCAGTTTTCGTCAGTATTTTTTTCGTGTCCTAGACGAGTTTTCGCTTCCCTTATTATTTGTTTGTGTACTTGATCATTTTTTTGTATCCTTGGTAAGCATTCGTTTCCCTGATCTTTTTCCTGCCCATGATCAGTTTTCGTTTCCCCAAACAGTTTTTTTGTGTCCTTGGTCAATTTTCGTATTGCTGTTGTTGTTTTTCCTGTTCTTCGTCAGTTTTCATTTTCCTGATACTTTTTCCGTGTCCTTGACCTGTTTTAGTGTAGCTGATCACTTTTTTCATGCCTGTAATCAATTTTTCGTTAGGTGACCCTTTTCAACATTTCTTATTGGCTAAATATTTTAGATTTCCTTCACTCCTTATACTTATTGATGTATTTAAATTTCTTTCACGAGCTGTTTTATGTGTAATGTTTTAAATTTCTTTCAAAAGCTATTTTATATACAATATTTTAAATCTCTTTCACCTGTTTTTTAATGCATAACATTTATTTAATTTCTTTCACGATCTGATAATTATATAATCGTAAAAATCGTGTTATGAAAGCAAACACAATTTTATTTCAGTATTCAAAAGAGATTTCTCAGGTTTAGACGAATGACAAAAGGAAACACACAAAAACTCTTCACATACTCAAAATTACATTCATACTTAGTGCTCTGACTAAAATTCTTTCCAAAAAATAAGTCTAAAATAGTCCAAATAAGTCTTAGATGCGCCGTTCTAAAACTAAGAAATACATAATCTGGGACACAAGCTTTTAAAATTCCGCTCAGTTCTGTTCACTTTCTAACCAACGATATTTCTCTCTCTCTCTTTTTGTACTATTCTATTCTCACCGCAGTAAATAAAACACACCTCTATTTATTTTGGAACAAACAGCTTCCCACTCACACCCCACCCCTTCACCAAAATTCGTATAAATCTAACACACTCCTGTGAAGTATATTTTACTCTTTTTTGATTTACTCTTCTTCCGCATTTCTCTTGTCTGTATTCATCCCTTCTTCAGGGCCGGGGGACTGCTGGAAGAAAAAGGGGAGGGGCATAAATTCCCCGCATCCTATTTTACTTCCATATGTTTGCTTCTTGCTTTTTTTTTCCCCCTCCCTTACACTTATATGTTTATACTCGTATTGACCCCATTTTACCCATAAAATTATGGGTATTATTTTGGGAAGCAGAGTTTATCATTTTTTCGTGCCGATCACTTTTTTCTTATCATTGATCAGTTTTTCGTTTCCTTGATCATTCTGTCATGTCATTGATCAGTATTCTTTTCCCCGATTACGTTTTTCGTTTACTTCGCTGATTTTTTTTCTTCTCCTTAATTTCCCTGATCACTTTTTTTCATTTTCTTGACCAGTTTTAGTTTAACCGATCACTTTTTTCGTATCCTTAACCAGTTTTCGTTTACCAGTTTTTTACGTGTGTTTCACCAGTTTTCGGCTAAATATTTTTTTCGTTGATCAGTTTTCGTTTACCTGATGACTTTTTTAGTGTCTTTGACCAGTTTTCATTTTCATGATTACTTTTTTCGTATCAAACACGATAGGTGATTAAGTTTTGTTCGGAAAAACGACGAACGAAAAAAATGAAAACAAAAACTTATCAGTTTTTGTTTTCCTGATCACAGTTTTCATGTCATTGACCAGTTTTTTTCCATATACCTTTTCTGTGTCCTTCATCAGTTTTAAGTTATTTCACCATTTTCAACGATTCTTATTAGATAATTATTCATTTCTTTCCCTAGTTATATATTTATGGAAATGTTTAAATTTCTTTCACGAATGTTTTTTAATAAATAACATTTATTTAATTTCTCTCGCCAGTTAATAACTATATAATCGAAAAGATCGTGCGGGGAAAGCTAACGCAATTTTATTCCACTATGAAAAGAAGATTTTCCAGGTTAAACAAATGACAAAAGAAAATACATATAAACTCTTCACATACTCAAAATTCCATTCTTCCATGACTAAAAATCTTTTCTAAAAATAAGTCCGAAAATCATTATCTCCCTAAAAAAGACCAATATCTTAGATGTACCGTCCCAAAACTCCGAAATACATAATCTGGTATACATGTTTTTAAAATTCTGCTCAGTTCTCTTCACTTTCTAACCAACGATATTTCTCTCTCTCTCTCTTTTTGTATTATTCCATTCTCACCGCAATCAATAAAACACACCTCTATTTATTTTGGAACAAACAGCTTCATCCCCTTTTTCCGAAATTCGTATAAATCTAACACACACTTTCGTAAAGAATATTTCATTCTTTTTTATTTATTCTTCTTCAACATTTCTCTTACTCTGTATTCTGCCGGGCGGCAGATGGAAGAAAAGGGGAGGAGCGTAAATCCCCCGCATCCTATTTTATTTCCATAGATTCGTTTCTTGTTTTTTCAATTCCTTCCATAAACTCACACTCTCCCTCTACATATCTTGTTCAAATTTTCAATCGCTCATAAAATACTTTTTATTCATTCACTCCAGTTGAAATACCTTTTTTGAACTTGCAGTGGATGTCACTCGATGTTAATACAGTTTTTTTCAAATATTAATTCATTCATTAAATTTAATTAATTAATTTTAGTTTTTTTTAGATTTAAGTTGCATGTATTTACGAATAGATGTGCCAGATAAACTTAAAAATAAGAATGAAAATTATTTTTAAAAGACTTTCTTCAACAGAGTGAAAAAAAAGTAGAAATTGTTTTTAAAAAAAATTTTTTTTATATCACTTGTTTTTCAGTTTTTCCTTCCTAACACTTATATATTTAAAGAATGACTCATATTGACCCCTTTATTATAAGTATTATTTTGGGAAGTAAGGTTTATCCTTTTCCTTGTGACTTTTCTCGTGTCGATCACTTTTTCCTTGTCCTTGATTAGCTTTTCGTTTCTGTGATCACTTTTTCAAGTCATTGATTAGTATTCATTTCTCCGATTATACTTTTCGTTTACTTCCCATGATAATTTTTTTCGTCTGCTTTTCCCTGATCACTTTTTTTCGTGTCTCTGACCAGTTTTCGTTTATCTGATAACTTTTTTGTTCTTGATCAGCATTCGTTTACGTCTTCGATTCGTTTATCTAATCACTTTTTTTCTGTTCAATGACCAGTTTTCGCTTATCTGATAACTTTTTTTTGTTCTTGATCAGCATTCGTTTACGTCTTCGATTCGTTTATCTAATCACTTTTTTCTGTTCATGACCAGTTTTCGCTTACCAGATCACTTTTTTTCCGTGTCTTTGATAAATTTTTTCTTTATGTGATCACTTTTTTCGTGTCCTGGAGAAGTTTTCTTTCCCTGATCACTTTTTTGTATCTTTAATCAGTTTTCGTTTACCTGTTCACTTTCTTCTTGTCTTTGATCAGTTTTCATTTATCTGATCACTTTTTCCATGTCTTTGATGAATTTTCGTATATGTGATCATTTTTTTGTGTCTTTGATTAGTTTTCGATTACCTGATCACTTTTTTCCTTGCCTTTGATAAATTTTCGTACATGTGATCACTTTTTCGTGTCCTTGACCAGAAAATCGTTTGGAATTATATATTTTTTTTTATTTTCTAAGATTGCTGTTATGCATTTTGTTCTTCCATTGAAAATTTTATGGGTAACCTGTATATCGAATCATGTTTGTTGTCATAAATGTTTAATATCCTGAAAAATAAGTGGTATAAAAAAAAATTAAAGTTAATTCCTACTTTTTTTTTCACTCTATTGCAGAAAGTCCTTTATAATTAATTTTCATTAATTTTTTTAAGTTTCATCTGTGTACCAATAAATGAAACTTAAATCTAAAAAAAACTAAAATTAATGAATTAAATTTATTATTATTTATATTTAATTAATATTTATTATTTATTATTTATATTTTAAAATATTACTGTATTAATATTTTATAAAACTGTATTAACTTCAGGTGTCCTCCACTACAAGTTCAAAAAAAATGTATTTGAACTTGAGTGGATGAATAAAAAGTATTTTATTAACGATTGAAAATTTGAACAAGATATATAGAGGGAGAGTGTGAACTTATAGAAGGAATTGAACAATGTAATTATTTGTATCATAAATTTTAGATACATATCGGATCTGTCAGAAAATATCACTTTTGTATCTATATCTCTGACCATTTTCAGAAAAATATTTAAGTGATTGTGCATCATATAAAATGCTGCATCTTATAAACTTCATATATAAATCTGGCTTATTAAAATTGTTTGATAATATTTACTACGGATTGTAAGAGAATATTCCGAGGACAAAATTGATTGAATTTCGCTATTTTTTTTTCAAACTATCTTAAATCTTTATCCAACTATCTTTTGCAAACACATTTAGATCCAACTTGCAAATGATTCAATTTTGATGTACAATGAATGAATCACTAAACAGCTATCATAGAAGATCTAATTGGTATTGTAAAATTATCCATTTTGAATTTTTTTTGTTCATAATCAATTAATGTTTGTTCTTTTTATGTAAAAAAGAGCAAACATTAATTGATTCTGAGACACTAAACGACACACCAAGAAATTGGTATATAATTGCAACATTATAACCAATGAATGAATCGCTAGACTGCTATCTGCTAGAGAACGTCTAATTTTTATTGTGAAATTATCCATGTTTAATTTTATTTCTCATTATCAATTAATGTTTGTTTCATTTACACATTCTAAGACAATGAAGACATTCTAAGACAATAACTGACATAACAATAAATTCTTATATAATTGCAACAGAATTTCTTTTGCAAACACATTTAGATTCAATATGCAAATGATTCAATTTTGATGTCCATTGAATGAATAATCCAGAGCATCAAAGCTAAAAAATATCATTTTCAGTTCAGTTGATATATTCCATTTAATGTGAAATATCTATTGCTTGTTTAATGCCCATTAGCCCAGACGAAATAAAATTTTCAAGTAAAACAAGACAATAGGCTTTCTTTTATACATTTTTAAACAGACTCTCTTTTATACATTCTAAGACAATAAATGCAATTGACACACCAATAAATTATTATCTAATTGTAAGAGAATATTTTTTGCAAACTCATTTTGATCTAACATGTGAATGATTCAATTTTGATGTACAATGAAGGAATCACTAGACTACTATCTGCCAGAGAAGATCTAATTGGTATTGTAAAATTATCCATTTTTGATTTTTTGCTCATTATCAATTAATACTATTTTATGCTTTCTGGAAGAGAAGATCTAATTGGGTAAAATTATCCATTTTTATTGTAAAATTATCCATTTTTGATTTTTTGCTCATTATCAATTAATACTATTTTATGCTTTCTAGAAGAGAAGATCTAATTGGTATTGTAAAATTATCCATTTTTGATTTTTGCTCATTATCAATTAATACTATTTTATGCTTTCTGGAAGAGAAGATCTAATTGGTATTGTAAAATTATCCCTTTTTAATTTTAGTGCTCATTGTAAATTAATACTATTTTATGCTTTCTGGAAGAGAAGATCTAATTGGTATTGTAAAATTATCCATTTTTGATTTTTTGCTCATTATCAATTAATACTATTTTATGCTTTCTGGAAGAGAAGATCTAATTGGTATTGTAAAATTATCCATTTTTGATTTTTTGCTCATTATCAATTAATACTATTTTAATGCTTTCTGGAACAGAAGATCTAATTGGTATTGTAAAATTATCCCTTTTTAATTTTAGTGCTCATTGTAAATTAATGTTTGCTTTATGCTATTTGCAAGAGTAAACCTAATTGGTATTGTAAAAATATCCATTTTGTATTTTATTTCTCATATTAAATTAATGTTTGTTTCTGTCATCCATTCTATGCCAATAAACGACATATCAAGAAAATATTATCCATTTGTAACAGAATTTCTTTTGCAAACACAGTTAAATCCGACATGCAACTGATTCAATTTTGATGTCCAATGAATGAATAATCCAAAGCATCACAGATAAAAGTATCATTTTCAGTTCAGTTGATATATTCCATTTAATGTGAAATAACTATTGCTTATTTAATGCCCATTAGCCGAGTGCAAATGGAATTGTCAAATTGAACAAGACAAGAGAAAAACCATATTATATTGAGGTAGCAAATATCCTAAAAATGACCTTTTAAAAGGCAATTTTCTTTATGAAAAAACCCCACTCTCTTGTTATTATCTCAAACAAGTTACGTAAAGCGTGTTGTTTACTTCCCAGCATGCAGCGCTGCCTCTAAATGCTTTTTCCATTAGCAAGCGAGGAAAATCAATCTCAGCAGCTACTTTTTCTCCCCTTAAGTCTTGCTTCTAACGATTTAGCCATTAGCACCACTCGAAATAGCACTTAAGTCTAAAGTCTCGGTGCCATTTTTCGTGGCTCTTAATGCACTGCACCTCAATAACAACCGAATTATAAAAAAAATAATAGAAAATAATAATAAGAAGAATTTCTCTTATGTAGGTGCATGCATAATAGGTATAACTGAGTGTAGGAAAAATACACGTTGCAAAATTATGCAATTAATAAAGCTGGAAAACTAAATACAAATAAAATGTTGTCTAATTGGTCGACCAATGTGATGTGTTACAATGTTACCTTACTACACTGTTAATACACTAACTTATAATGTTACAATGATAATTTACAATGTTACATCAACTTATAATGTCACAATGTTAATTTACAATGTTACATTTATAATATTACGATGCTAATTTACAATCTTACATCAACGTATTATGTTATAATTCTAATTTACAATGTTACATGAATTATAATGTTACAATGCTAATTTACAATGTTACATCAACTTACACTGAAGTGACAAAAGTCATGGGATACCTCTTAATATCGTGTCGGCCCTCCTTTCGCCCGGCGAAGTGCAGCAACTCGACGTGGCATGGACTCAACAAGTCGTTGGAAGTCTTCTGCAGGAATATTGAGCCATGCTGTCTCGATAGACGTCCATAATTGTGAAAGCGTTGATGCTGCAGGATTTTGGGCACGAACAGACCTCTCGATGATGTCCCATAAATGCTCGATGGGATTCGTGTCGGGTGATCTAGGTGGCCAGATCATTCGTTGGAATTGTCCAGAATGTTCTTCAAACCAATCGCGAACAGTTGTGGCCCGGTGACATGGCGCATTGTCATCCATAAAAATCCCATCGTTGTTTGGGTACATGAAGTCCATGAATGGCTGCAAGTGATCTCCAAGTAGCTGAACATAAGCATTTCCAGTCAATGTTCGGTCCAGTCGCACCAGAGGACCAAGTCCATGCCATGAAAAAACAGCCCACACCATTACGGAGCCACCACCAGCTTGAACAGTGCCTTGCTAACAGTTTGGGTCCATGACTTCGTGGGGTCTACGCCACACTCGAACCCTACCATCAGCTCTTACCAACTGAAATCGTGACTCATGGGACCAGGCCACGGTTTTCCATTCATCTAGGGACCAACCGATATGCTCACGTGCCCACGAGAGTCGCTGTAAGCGATGTCGTTCTGTCAGTAAAGGCACTCGAGTCGGTCTTCTGCTGGAATAGCCCAAGAAAGCCAAATTTCTCCGCACAGTTCTAACGGACAAGTCCCTTGTACGTCCCGCATTGATTTCTGTGGTTATTTGACGCAGTGTTGCTTGTCTGTTAGAATTTACGACCCTTTGCAGACGTCGCCGGTCTCGGTCGTTAAGTGCAGGCGGTCGACCACTGCGCTGTCCATGGTGGGATATTATGCCTGAAATTTCATACTCTCGGCACATTCTTAACACAGTGGATCTGGGAATGTTGAATTCCCTAACGATTTCCGAAATGGCATGACCCATGCGTCTAGCTCCAACTAACATTCCGCGTTCAAAGTCTGTTAATGCCCGTCGTGCGGTCATCATCACGTCAAAACCTCTTCACATGAATAACTTGAACAGAAATGAAAGCTCTGCGAAAGCACTGCGCATTTATACCTGTTCTACGCGATGCTACTGCCATCTGAAAATTTGCATATTGCTATCCCATGACTTTTGTCACTTCAGTGTATAATGTTACGATGCTAATTTACAATGCTACAACTTTAAATTGTAATGTTGCAATAATTGTAAAATGTTAAATTGTAATGTTATATATCTATTAGATATAAAGTGAAGTGAAATAACTTGTTACCGAGATTTGAAATATTTATCAAATAAAATTATAATCTCCTTGTATGTTTACTATCATATGGTGCATTTATTTTTTTTTTCCATCTAATATTTAACAATGAGTGAGTAACTAGTGTAATCGATTTTGGCATTTTTAGATGAACTGTCCATGCAATTCATAAACTGCACTGGCTGATCTTTATGAAAGAAATCAAAATGTCATTTTTATTTAGAAAAAAAGCGTCTCTTTTTTTCCCCATGTATGATTTTTTCCCTGCATTTCTTTAGAAAAAGATATCTTGTATCAACCCAATGAAAAAGTATTCTCCATTGAAAAACTTTAACAAAAAGAAAACGACTTTATTCAAATCTTTTGAATCATCCAAGCTTACATTCATAAAAAAAAATAAATGCATGGAAACACTCGAAGAATCTGTCACAGAAAACCCTCTAAAAATTCAAAATCAGCTTTTCAGCTTACGATTCACCCAGAGATTGGAAACTTTTTCCGAGTCTGTTTCTATGCAGAAAGAAAGGTTACGGTTTCAGTGCATAATCTTTAAGAAGCACTCATCACAGATACTCCTCGGTGCTGGAAGCAGGCACTCGCTCACCATTCAGAAACATCCGGACAGAAAAGTGCTCTTCAAACCACGAGAGAGGCTCTTCAGCAACCAAAAAAAGCACTGAAATCGCATTGAGTGAGCCTCGCGATTTCGATGGGGCACTGCGAATGCGAGGCACACAGAAGTGCCTTCTCTATTCCGAGACATTTGACGGTGTTGGAAGTTTGTGAAGAGACACGATTTCTGTTTTCGAGGTCACGATTTTGGATTCGGTGGGGATCTCTTCAGAATTATCATTTGAGATTCTTCAATAAATATGAATAGCTAATTTTAATGAAAATAATTTGAATTTAAATTTGTTAAATAAGCAAACTAGTTACTCAAGTATTTAGTTAAGGCATTGTAAATATGAATGATGTGTGATAATGAATTTGTTAAACATTAAATAGATATTCATTACGTGTTATAGGCAGATCAGCAAAATGTATATAGATTTTATGTTGTTGTACATTTATTATTTTATAAATATTTAATTGTCTCTTTAAATGAAATATATTCGTTTTCTCATCATCTTGTCCAAGAAATTGCTGAAATATCTGGAATTGAGAATTTTGGATAATTAAAAAAAGAATGTTAAAAAAAAATGCATTTTAGAAATTACATATCGCAATTATACTCTCCGTATTTCCAAAGTATGTGCAAACTGATTTTCATAGATATCATTTGAACGGTCTTTAAGATGAAATGCTGTAGCACCCTTTGGTGGCAAGTAACAATACTGTGGATAACGCGAACTTATTTTCCATTCTCGAATACATAGTATTATAAATTTTTATAACCATGGGATGAACGCTATAGAAGTTTATTGACTGCAACGCCATCTGGGGCAACTTACAACAAAGGGGACAGCATAAAAAACATTCTCCATGTTTTGTCAAACACACAAAAATTTTCATCCAAAATCGGTCCAGTCGTTTAGGACGAGTTCGGTGACAAACACAAGCACAGAAGAATTATATAAATAAAGATATAATGAAAAGTAAAATAACTTATTACCGAGATTTTAAATATTTATCAAATAAAAATATACACTTCCCTTATGTTTACTATTGTGTGGTGTATTCTTTTTTTTCTTTTTTCCATCTACTTTTTGACAATGGCTATCTATTGTAACCGAATTAGGGCATTTCAACGAAACGTTACATGAATAGTCCATGCAATTCATACACTGCACTGGCTGATCTTTATGAAAGAATCAAAACGTCAGTTTTATTTCGAAAAAAAATTGTCTCTTTTTTCCCCCTGTATGACTTTTTCCCTACACTTCTTTAAAAAGGGATATCTTGAATCAACCCAATGAAAAAGTATTCTCCATTGAAAAACTTTAACAAAAAGAAAACGACTTTATTCAAATCTTTTCAATCATCCAAGCTTACATTCATAAAAAAAAATAAATGCATGCAAACACTCGAAGAATCTGTCACAGAAAACCCTCTAAAAATTCAAAATCAGCTTTTCAGCTTACGATTCACCCAGAGATTGGAAACTTTTTCCGAGTCTGTTTTTATGCAGAAAGAAAGGTTACGGTTTCAGTGCATAATCTTTAAGAAGCACTCGTCACAGATACTCCTCGGTGCTGGAAGCAGGCACTCGCTCGCCATTCAAAAACATCCGGACAGAAAAGTGCTTTTCAAACCACGAGAGGGGCTCTTCAGCAACCAAAAAAAGCACTGAAATCGCATTGAGCGAGCCTCGCGATTTCGATGGGTAACTGCGAATGCGAGGCACACTGAGACGTCTTCTTTATTTCGAGACATTCGATGGGGTTGGAACTTTGTGAAGAGACGTGATTTTTGTTTTCGAGGTCACGATTTTGGATTCGGTTGGGGCTCTTCAGAATTATCTTTTGAGATCCTTCAATGAATATGAATAGTCAATTTTAATTTTAATTTGCTAAACAGGCTAACTGCTTACTCAGGTTTTTAGTCAAGGCTTTGGAAAAGTGCATGATGAGTAATAATGAATACGTTAAACATTAAAGTAGCAGATCAGCTTATCATAAAGTGAATAGATTTTAAATAGAATAGATAGAATAGATATATGTTTATTATTTTATAATTACTTAACTGTCTTTGAAGCCTAATGGCTGAGTGACTAGTTCTCTTTCGCTCAGTACCACAGTTGTCTTGTTCGGTTGGTTTCTTAGTTTCTTCTATCCACTTTAAAATGTAGGTCCCAGTGTAATATAATTGTTGGGCGTAAGACAGACAATACTAACCTGTAACAAAATAAAAACGTCTCCTGTCTCGACATCTGCTATTGAACGGCTTTGAACCATTATGGGATTGTTGCACCACTGATGATGGTGATTAATTGTGTTTTTTTAAGCAAAAATATTTATTGTTGTCATTTTGCACAAGATAACTGATAAAGTACTTGGGTTTCAGATTTTTAGGTAATTAAACAAAAAGGGGTACATTAAAAATATTTCACTTTTTTTAAAAAATATAATGTAATATAAGGAGGTGTAAAATAACATGTTACGAGATTTGAAATAGTTATCAAATAAATTTATAATCTTCTTTTATGTTTACATAAAATTATAGTCTTGTATTTTTCATCTAATATTCAACAATGAGTAGCTACTGGTAATCGATTTTGGCCAACCATTTTAACGCACCGCTACATGAATAATCCATGGAATCTATAAGCTGCACTGTCTGATTTTATGAAAGAAATTAAACTGTCGTTTTTATTTAGAAAAAGCATCTCTTTTTCAATGTATGACTTTTTACCTACATTTCTTTTCAAAAGGATATCTTCAATGAACCCAATGAAAAAGTATTCTCCAATGAAAAACTTTGAAAGAAAAAATAAAAATGGACTTTATTCAAGTCTTTTCAATAATCTTAGCTTACATTCCTGAAAAAAATAAATGCATGCAAACCCTTGAAGAATCTGTCACAGAAAACCCTCTAAAAATGCAACCCAGGCTTTTCACGTGCGATTCACCCAGAGATTGGAACCTTTTTCCGAGGTCTGTTTTTATGCAGGAAGAAAGGTTGCATTTTCTGCTCACAATCTTTAAGAAGCACTCGTCGCAGATACTCCTCGGTGCTGGAAACAGGCACTCGCTCGCCATTCAGAAACATCCGGACAGAAAAGTGCTCTTCAAACCACGAGAGAGGTTCTTCAGCAACCAAAAGAAAAAGCATCGAAATCGCACTGAGCGAGCCTCGCGATTTCGATGGGGCACTGCGAATGCGAGACACACAGAAGTGCCTTCTTTATTCTTGGACATTCGATGGGGTTGGAAGTTTGTGAAAAGACGTGATTTTTGTTTTCGAGGTCACGATTTTGGATTCGGTGGGGGCTCTTCAGAATTATCATTCGGGATTCTTCAATAAATATAAATACTCAATTTTAATTTATAAAAAAAGTGAATTTAAATATGCTGAATAAGCTAACTACTGATTGAAATATTTAGTCAAAGCATTGGAAATATGAATAATGTGCAATGTGTGTTTTTAATGAATTTATTAAACATTAAAATAGATATTCATTTTGTGTTGTATGCAGGTCAGCATACGATAAAGTGAATAGCTTTTATTTTAATGTTGTTATTCGAATGCAGCTGCCAATACAGAGACAGTTAATGTTTAAGCCATCAGCAAGGGCACCCCTGTGACTCATTGAGCACTACACAGGGGGCATGTGTGACTTGAAGATGTGCAACGGACGAGAGTAACACAACCAGCACTACGCTCTACGATCCTATTAGACCGGGACACACTGTTTAAAGAGGATTCCAAATATCCATGTCGCAGTCGGGAGTCGAACCCGAACCCTGTAACCGAACGCCAGAGAGCTAGCCGCACGCCCATCATATCTTAATGTGCATTTATTTTTTTATAGTTATTTAATTGTTTTTATTTAAATTAAAGTATATTTACTTTCTCGTCATGTTGCCCAAGAAATTGATAAAACACCTTAGGTAATATTTTTTTGGCTAACTAAACAAAAATGATACATTAGAAATGTATAAATTTTAAAAAATATATATAATGCAACATAAATGGGACTAAAAAAATATGTTACTGAGATTTAAAATATTTGTCAAATAAAATTATATTCTTCCTTTATGTTTACTATTATATGATGTACTACTATATATGGTTCACATATGGTTATATATGATACTTTATATGGTACTTATACTATATGGTTTACTATTATATGGGTTTTTTTTGTCTATCTCATAGTTAACAATGACCAGCTACTGTAATCGATTTTGGGCATTTTAATGAAATGTTACATGAATAGTCCATGCAATTCATAAACTGCGCTGGCTGATTCTTATGAAAGAAATCAAAATGTCATTTTTATTTTTAAAAAAAGTATCTCTTTTTCAATATATGACTTTTTCCCTGTATTTCTTTAGAAAAGGATATCTGAATCAACCCAATGAAACATTTTTCAATAAGAAAACCGGACTTTATTCAATATTTTCAATTATCCAAGCTTACATTTATAAAAACAAATAAATTCACGTAAAACCCTTGAAGAATCTGTCACAGAAAACCCTCTAAAAATTCAACCCAGCTTTTCACGTGCGATTCACCCAGAGATTGGAAACTTTTTCCGAGGTCTGCTTTTATGCAGGAAGAAAGGTTGCATTTTCAGCGCATCATCTTTAAAAGGCACTCGTCACAGATACTTCTCCTGTACTGGAAGCAGGCACTCGCGCGCCATTCAAAAACATCCGGACAGAAAAGTGCTCTTCAAACCACGGGAGAGGCTCTTCAGCAACCCAAAAAAAAAAGAATTGAAATCGCATTCGATTGGGCACTGCGAATGCGAGGCACACAGAAGTGCCTTCTCTATTCCGAGACATTCGATGGGGTTGGAAGTTTGTGAAGAGACGTGATTTTTGTTTTCGAGGTCACGATTTTGGATTCGGTTGGGGCTCTTCAGAATTATCTTTTGAGATTCTTCAATGAATATGAATAGTCAATTTTAATTTTAATTTGCTAAACAGGCTAACTACTTACTCAGGTTTTTAGTCAAGGCTTTGGAAAAATGCAGGATGAGTAATAATGAATACGTTAAACATTAAAGTAGCAGATCAGCTTATCATAAAGTGAATAGATTTTAAATAGAATAGATAGAATAGATATATGTTTATTATTTTATAATTACTTAACTGTCTTTGAAGCCTAATGGCTGAGTGACTAGTTCTCTTTCGCTCAGTACCACAGTTGTCTTGTTCGGTTGGTTTCTTAGTTTCTTCTATCCACTTTAAAATGTAGGTCCCAGTGTAATATAATTGTTGGGCGTAAGACAGACAATACTAACCTGTAACAAAATAAAAACGTCTCCTGTCTCGACATCTGCTATTGAACGGCTTTGAACCATTATGGGATTGTTGCACCACTGATGATGGTGATTAATTGTCTTTTTTTAAGCAAAAATATTTATTGTTGTCATTTTGCACAAGATAACTGATAAAGTACTTGGGTTTCAGATTTTTAGGTAATTAAACAAAAAGGGGTACATTAAAAATATTTCACTTTTTTTAAAAAACATAATGTAATATAAGGAGGTGTAAAATAACATGTTACAAGATTTGAAATAGTTATCAAATAAATTTATAATCTTCTTTTATGTTTACATAAAATTATAGTCTTGTATTTTTCATCTAATATTCAACAATGAGTAGCTACTGGTAATCGATTTTGGCCAACAATTTTAACGCACCGCTACATGAATAATCCATGGAATCTATAAGCTGCATTGTTTGATTTTATGAAAGAAATTAAAATGTCGTTTTTATTTAGAAAAAGCATCTCTTTTTCAATGTATGACTTTTTACCTACATTTCTTTTCAAAAGGATATCTTCAATGAACCCAATGAAAAAGTATTCTCCAATGAAAAACTTTGAAGGAAAAAATAAAAATGGACTTTATTCAAGTCTTTTCAATCATCTTAGCTTACATTCATGAAAAAAATAAATGCATGCAAACCCTTGAAGAATCTGTCACAGAAAACCCTCTAAAAATGCAACCCAGGCTTTTCACGTGCGATTCACCCAGAGATTGGAAACTTTTTCCAAGGTCTGTTTTTATGCAGGAAGAAAGGTTGCATTTTCAGCTCATAATCTTTAAGAAGCACTCGTCACAGATACTCCTCGGTGCTAGAAACAGGCACTCGCTCGCCATTCAGAAACATCCGGACAGAAAAGTGCTCTTCAAACCACGAGAGAGGTTCTTCAGCAACCAAAAGAAAAAGCATCGAAATCGCACTGAGCGAGCCTAGCGATTTCGATTGGCCACTGCGAATGCGAGGCACACAGAAGTGCTTTCTTTATTCTTGGACATTCGATGGGGTTGGAAGTTTGTGAAAAGACGTGATTTTTGTTTTCGAGGTCACGATTTTGGATTCGGTGGGGGCTCTTCAGAATTATCACTCGGGATTCTTCAATAAATATAAATACTCAATTTTAATTTATAAAAAAAGTGAATTTAAATATGCTGAATAAGCTAACTACTGATTGAAATATTTAGTCAAAGCATTGGAAATATGAATAATGTGCAATGTGTGTTTTTAATGAATTTATTAAACATTAAAATAGATATTCATTTTGTGTTGTATGCAGGTCAGCATACGATAAAGTGAATAGCTTTTATTTTAATGTTGTTATTCGAATGCAGCTGCCAATACAGAGACAGTTAATGTTTAAGCCATCAGCAAGGGCACCCCTGTGACTCATTGAGCACTACACAGGGGGCATGTGTGACTTGAAGATGTGCAACGGACGAGAGTAACACAACCAGCACTACGCTCTACGATCCTATTAGACCGGGACACACTGTTTAAAGAGGATTCCAAATATCCATGTCGCAGTCGGGAGTCGAACCCGAACCCTGTAACCGAACGCCAGAGAGCTAGCCGCACGCCCATCATATCTTAATGTGCATTTATTTTTTTATAGTTATTTAATTGTTTTTATTTAAATTAAAGTATATTTACTTTCTCGTCATGTTGCCCAAGAAATTGATAAAACACCTTAGGTAATATTTTTTGGCTAACTAAACAAAAATGATACATTAGAAATGTATAAATTTTAAAAAATATATATAATGCAACATAAATGGGACTAAAAAAATATGTTACTGAGATTTAAAATATTTGTCAAATAAAATTATATTCTTCCTTTATGTTTACTATTATATGATGTACTACTATATATGGTTCACATATGGTTATATATGATACTTTATATGGTACTTATACTATATGGTTTACTATTATATGGGTTTTTTTTGTCTATCTCATAGTTAACAATGACCAGCTACTGTAATCGATTTTGGGCATTTTAATGAAATGTTACATGAATAGTCCATGCAATTCATAAACTGCGCTGGCTGATTCTTATGAAAGAAATCAAAATGTCATTTTTATTTTTAAAAAAAGTATCTCTTTTTCAATATATGACTTTTTCCCTGTATTTCTTTAGAAAAGGATATCTGAATCAACCCAATGAAACATTTTTCAATAAGAAAACCGGACTTTATTCAATATTTTCAATTATCCAAGCTTACATTTATAAAAACAAATAAATTCACGTAAAACCCTTGAAGAATCTGTCACAGAAAACCCTCTAAAAATTCAACCCAGCTTTTCACGTGCGATTCACCCAGAGATTGGAAACTTTTTCCGAGGTCTGCTTTTATGCAGGAAGAAAGGTTGCATTTTCAGCGCATCATCTTTAAAAGGCACTCGTCACAGATACTTCTCCTGTACTGGAAGCAGGCACTCGCGCGCCATTCAAAAACATCCGGACAGAAAAGTGCTCTTCAAACCACGGGAGAGGCTCTTCAGCAACCAAAAAAAAAAAGAATTGAAATCGCATTCGATTGGGCACTGCGAATGCGAGGCACACAGAAGTGCCTTCTCTATTCCGAGACATTCGATGGGGTTGGAAGTTTGTGAAGAGACGTGATTTTTGTTTTCGAGGTCACGATTTTGGATTCGGTTGGGGCTCTTCAGAATTATCTTTTGAGATTCTTCAATGAATATGAATAGTCAATTTTAATTTTAATTTGCTAAACAGGCTAACTACTTACTCAGGTTTTTAGTCAAGGCTTTGGAAAATGCAGGATGAGTAATAATGAATACGTTAAACATTAAAGTAGCAGATCAGCTTATCATAAAGTGAATAGATTTTAAATAGAATAGATAGAATAGATATATGTTTATTATTTTATAATTACTTAACTGTCTTTGAAGCCTAATGGCTGAGTGACTAGTTCTCTTTCGCTCAGTACCACAGTTGTCTTGTTCGGTTGGTTTCTTAGTTTCTTCTATCCACTTTAAAATGTAGGTCCCAGTGTAATATAATTGTTGGGCGTAAGACAGACAATACTAACCTGTAACAAAATAAAAACGTCTCCTGTCTCGACATCTGCTATTGAACGGCTTTGAACCATTATGGGATTGTTGCACCACTGATGATGGTGATTAATTGTCTTTTTTTTAAGCAAAAATATTTATTGTTGTCATTTTGCACAAGATAACTGATAAAGTACTTGGGTTTCAGATTTTTAGGTAATTAAACAAAAAGGGGTACATTAAAAATATTTCACTTTTTTTTAAAAAACATAATGTAATATAAGGAGGTGTAAAATAACATGTTACAAGATTTGAAATAGTTATCAAATAAATTTATAATCTTCTTTTATGTTTACATAAAATTATAGTCTTGTATTTTTCATCTAATATTCAACAATGAGTAGCTACTGGTAATCGATTTTGGCCAACAATTTTAACGCACCGCTACATGAATAATCCATGGAATCTATAAGCTGCATTGTTTGATTTTATGAAAGAAATTAAAATGTCGTTTTTATTTAGAAAAAGCATCTCTTTTTCAATGTATGACTTTTTACCTACATTTCTTTTCAAAAGGATATCTTCAATGAACCCAATGAAAAAGTATTCTCCAATGAAAAACTTTGAAGGAAAAAATAAAAATGGACTTTATTCAAGTCTTTTCAATCATCTTAGCTTACATTCATGAAAAAAATAAATGCATGCAAACCCTTGAAGAATCTGTCACAGAAACCCCTCTAAAAATGCAACCCAGGCTTTTCACGTGCGATTCACCCAGAGATTGGAAACTTTTTCCAAGGTCTGTTTTTATGCAGGAAGAAAGGTTGCATTTTCAGCTCATAATCTTTAAGAAGCACTCGTCACAGATACTCCTCGGTGCTAGAAACAGGCACTCGCTCGCCATTCAGAAACATCCGGACAGAAAAGTGCTCTTCAAACCACGAGAGAGGTTCTTCAGCAACCAAAAGAAAAAGCATCGAAATCGCACTGAGCGAGCCTCGCGATTTCGATGGGGCACTGCGAATGCGAGACACACAGAAGTGCCTTCTTTATTCTTGGACATTCGATGGGGTTGGAAGTTTGTGAAAAGACGTGATTTTTGTTTTCGAGGTCACGATTTTGGATTCGGTGGGGGGCTCTTCAGAATTATCATTCGGGATTCTTCAATAAATATAAATAGTCAATTTTAATTTATAAAAAAAGTGAATTTAAATAAGCTAACTACTGATTGAAATATTTAGTCAAAGCATTGGAAATATGAATAATGTGCAATGTGTGTTTTTAATGAATTTATTAAACATTAAAATAGATATTCATTTTGTGTTGTATGCAGGTCAGCATACGATAAAGTGAATAGCTTTTATTTTAATGTTGTTATTCGAATGCAGCTGCCAATACAGAGACAGTTAATGTTTAAGCCATCAGCAAGGGCACCCCTGTGACTCATTGAGCACTACACAGGGGGCATGTGTGACTTGAAGATGTGCAACGGACGATATAAGTAACACAACCAGCACTACGCTCTACGATCCTATTAGACCGGGACACACTGTTTAAAGAGGATTCCAAATATCCATGTCGCAGTCGGGAGTCGAACCCGAACCCTGTAGCCGAACGCCAGAGAGCTAGCCGCACGCCCATCATATCTTAATGTGCATTTATTTTTTTATAGTTATTTAATTGTTTTTATTTAAATTAAAGTATATTTACTTTCTCGTCATGTTGCCCAAGAAATTGATAAAACACCTTAGGTAATATTTTTTGGCTAACTAAACAAAAATGATACATTAGAAATGTATAAATTTTAAATAATATATATAATGCAACATAAATGGGACTAAAAAAATATGTTACTGAGATTTAAAATATTTGTCAAATAAAATTATATTCTTCCTTTATGTTTACTATTATATGATGTACTACTATATATGGTTCACATATGGTTATATATGATACTTTATATGGTACTTATACTATATGGTTTACTATTATATGGTGTTTTTTTTGTCTATCTCATAGTTAACAATGACCAGCTACTGTAATCGATTTTGGGCATTTTAATGAAATGTTACATGAATAGTCCATGCAATTCATAAACTGCGCTGGCTGATTCTTATGAAAGAAATCAAAATGTCATTTTTATTTTTAAAAAAAGTATCTCTTTTTCAATATATGACTTTTTCCCTGTATTTCTTTAGAAAAGGATATCTGAATCAACCCAATGAAACATTTTTCAATAAGAAAACCGGACTTTATTCAATATTTTCAATTATCCAAGCTTACATTTATAAAAACAAATAAATTCACGTAAAACCCTTGAAGAATCTGTCACAGAAAACCCTCTAAAAATTCAGCCCAGCTTTTCACGTGCGATTCACCCAGAGACTGGAAACTTTTTCCGAGGTCTGCTTTTATGCAGGAAGAAAGAAAGCACTCGTCACAGATACTTCTCCTGTACTGGAAGCAGGTACTCGCTCGCTATTCAAAAACATCCGGACAGAAAAGTGCTTTTCAAACCACGGGAGAGGCTCTTCAGCAACCCAAAAAAAAAGAATTGAAATCGCATTGAGCGTGCCTCGCGATTTCAATTGGGCACTGCGAATGCGAGGCACACAGAAGTGCCTTCTCTATTCCGAGACATTCGATGGGGTTGGAAGTTTGTGAAGAGACACGATTTTGAATTCGGTAGGGTCTCTTCAGAATTATCATTTGAGATCCTTAAAAAATACAAATATTCAATTTTAATCATAAAAAATGAATTTAAATTTGCTAAATAAGCTAACTAATTACTGAAGTCCGTAGTCAAGGCATTGGAAATTAGAATGATGAGTAATTATGAATTTATTAAGCATTAAAATAGATATTCATAACGTGTTGTAAGCAGGTCAGAATAGCAAAAAATAAATATTTTTCATTGATGTATATTTATTGGAATTATTATAATAACTAATCTATACGCATAAAGTAGACAATAATGGTTAATTTTACAAGTGAAGATGCGATAAAGAATTGGTGGGTTTCCTGAATGGATCACTGATGTCTTCGAGCAGTACTTTCGCTTATTCTCATACTTTCCTTTCCAAGAGCTGGCATTCAACGGGTCCTGCCTAATGCTTGGCAATGGAGGGGTGTCTTTTCTCTTGCCAAGATTCACTCCAGAATACAGGCGATGAACTCCTGATGATATTACTTTGTATAAATTTTTGTGCAGGGAAGTGAAAACTCTTTTTGTATTTTCAAACACTTATTAAAATTTATAAATTCTAAAAATTATCAATTAAACTACTAGCTAACTAACTTACTTATTTAAATCATTTAATTAAGATAAAGTTATTAAGTTACTTATTTAATTCATTTAATAACTAACTTACAATTACTTATTAAACCAGCTTACTTATTAAACTATAATCAATTAAGCCAAAAAAATTTCAAGTCAAGTCCATGTAAGGCAAGACAATGCAAAAAAAGAAATTCATATTTAAAATCCAACACAACACATGATAAAAGAAAGAATTTGCCTTTGTTTCATAACGTTTGTACTACATTTAATTTTTCATTTGCACGTTCATACATTCATTCGTCATTTCACTCGAATTTTCTATATATTTTTAATAATAAAGATTGTATCAAATCTTTAATTACGTACTTTATAATACTTCAAATTATTTCAAGCGATTTTATAACTTTTTTTGGAATTCTATTCTTCCTTCTGTCTTCATTTTATCATTGTACAACGACATTGGGAATCATTTGAAGTACTGATCAAATTGTAGCGGAGCCAAAATCGAAAACAGTCAGTTCTTCAACAATGAAACCCAATTACAATCCAATACAACACTCGATTCCACTGAGCTGTTAATCACCCCCAACGAAAGGCCAACCTCCCCCCCCCTTGTATCGGCCATCCTCTCCAACTCTTAATCAATTCCAGGGAAAACTTTGTCCATCGATGAGAGACGAATAACAGCCGGAACTCATTTTTCGTCGTTCCATTCCACCCTCCTTTTGCCTCGCTCTCTCTCTCTCTCTCTCTCTCCAGGAATGAAAAACTTCCCCTGAAAGGAAGAACCGCCTCCTTCCCTCTCGAGAATTTCATCAATAGCGTCATTACAGGCGGCCATTAGCGGGGATGGACTTCATTGAAGAAGCGAAAGAGATCCCCCACCCCCAAGAAAGGATGGCCGATCCAGTATGTACGTAGCTCGTGGGCCGGCAGAGAAGACCTGCCTTTTCTGGAGACACTTTTCTGCAGACGATTATAGCCTGGAAAAGTGCAGAACTGGGAAGAATTCTGGGAGAGGGGTGGGAGGCATTCGTGTGTGTCAGAAATGAATGAATGGTTTATATTTCGTAATGGTTGACGGATATTCAACAGAGGATGGAAATCATTTCGTTTTTATTGAGCACAATGTAATTGGGCAGAAGAAATTCCTTTTTAAGATGATTGCATTGTAGTAAAAGTAATGATTTATTGTTGGAATCTTTTTTATTGTGTTCATACAAGAATCCGAGGATTTAATTCAGGAAATCTGCGACTTTGGTTAAGTAAAAAATGTTTACCTTTATTGAAAATGAATCCTTAAAACTAATATTTATTATAGAAATACGTGCAATAAACTATAATAGTATTAACATCCTATCTGTGTTTACCAATGGAGGTGCCGCCTGATGGCCGAGTGGCTTGAACTGTGGTTCACTATGCCTCAGATTTCTGGTTCGAATGCAGGGGGTGCCATGAATTTTTGTATTGGTTCGGAATCCACTTTAAGCCGTAGGTCCCTATCTAACGGGATTGTAGAGCATTGTCATGTGTGATTCGCGTCCGTATCATATCTTCACGCTACCTGTGAACTTGCAACCTTTGCTTAAGACATAATGATAACTGTCTCTGTATTGCTAGATGCATTAGAACAAAAACCACATTACGAGCTAACTATTAACTAACTTAATCAGTTAACTTATTAACTAACTTATAATTCATACTAGTTGCTTACTAAACTACAATCAATTATGGCATAAAAGCTTTCAAGTGACTCAAAACAATGCACAAGAATAGATTCCAATTACATTATAAAAGAAAGATTTTTCTTCGTTTCTGTTCGTCGGCACTACATTTGCAATTTACGTTCATACATTCATACGTCATTTCGCTCGATTTTCTTACATTTTTTATAATAAAGTTTGTACTTTATTACTCTTTAATTACATACTTTATAATACTTCAAATTCTTTTAAAGAGATTTAATAGCTTGTTAAGAATAGCGGAAACCCCACTGTTTTCATTTTATCATTGCACAATGATAATTAGAATAACTTGAAGTACTGATCACATTACAGCGGAGCCAAAATGGAGCGCAATCAGTCCTTCAACAATGAAATCCAATTGCAATCCAATACGACACTCCACTCGAATGAGCAGCTAATCACCCCCCAACAGAAGACCCCCACCCCCTGATCGGCCATCGTCTCCCACTCTTAATCGATTCCGAGGAAAACTTTGACAATCGATGATCGACGAATAAAAGCCGGAACTCATTTTTAGCACTTCCATCCCCCCCCATTTGTCTCTCTCTCCAGGAATGATAAAACCTTCCATTCCAAAGAAGGACCACCCCCTACCAAACCTCCCCCTAGAGAATTTCATCAACGGTATCATTAAGGGTGGCCATTAGGGGAGGACGGACTGCATAGAAGAAGTGAAAGAGTTCCCCCGCCCCTCCAAGAAAGGATGGCCGATGCATCATGCACGTGGCTCGTGGGCCGGCAGAGAAGAGCTGCCTTTCAGGGAAGACAATTTTCTGCAGACGATTATCGCGTCGAAAAGTGCAAAAGTGGGAAAAATTCGTGGGGGAATCTGGGAGGGGAGGGATGGTGGTCTTTGTGCGCGTCAGGATTGGATGAATGGTTTATTTCTTAATGGTGGATGGATGTCCGATGTCCAACAGAGGATGAAAAGCATTTCGTTTTATTGAGCACATTGTAACTGTGCAGAAGAAATTGCACTTTATGATGATTGCTTTGCAGCAAACGCAATGATTGATTGTTGGAATTTTTTATAGATTTTATACAAGAATCCGAGGTGTTTAATTCTGGAATTCTGCGAATTTCGATGAGTAAAAAATCATTACATAAAACTAGCCTTGATCATAAAAATGCGTTCCATAAACTGTAATAGTAATAGCGTCTTATCTGTGATTGCCAATAGAAGTGGGGCCTGATGGTCGAGCGGGTAGTACTCTGGCATTCGTTACCCCAGGTTTCTGGTTCGAGTTCCGTCGGTGCCATGCTTATCTGCAGTGGTACTGAATAAATTTCAAAACAAAGGTCCCGGTGTAATAGGATAATAAAGCTAAATGGTGCCCTGGGTGGTGCTAAAGGAGTAATGTCGGTGTAGCCCTTACTTATGACATAAATGATAACTGTCTACGTATTTGCCAATAGCACTAGAAAAAAAATACTAGAGTGTAACAGTTTGCTTTCTTTTACAATTTTACTTTTACACTTTCATACATTCGTTCGTCAGTTCACTCGATTTTTAAAAAAATTTTATAATAAAGTATGCACATTATTAATCTTTAATTCCGTGTTTTATTATAATTCAAATTCTTTTTAAGCTGTTTCATAGTTGTTAAGAATAGCGGAAATTGTCTTTATTTTATCAATGTTCAATGATATTAAGAATCATTTGAAGCACTGATCAAATTAGAGCGGAGCCAACATCGAGCGCAATCAGTTCTTCAATAATGAAACCCAATTACAACCCAATACAACACTCAACTCGACTGAGCTGCTAATCATCCCCCAACTGAGGACCTTTCCCCCCATGTATCGGCCATCCTCTTCAACGCTTAATCGATTCCAAGGAAAACTTCGTCCATCGATGAGCGACAAATAAAATCCGGAACTCGTTTTTGGTCCTTCCATCCCCCCTTGTCTCTCTCTCTCCAGGAATGACAAAACCTTCCATTTCGAAGAAGGATCCCCCGTACCAAACCTCCCCTTCTAGAATTTCTTCAACAGCGTCATTATGGGCGGCCATTAGCGGAGGATGGACTTGGTTTGAAGAAGTGAAAGACTCTACCCCCAAGAAAAGGATGGCCAATGCATTGTGCACGTGGTTGCTTTTCGTGGTCCGGCAGAGAAGAATTATCTGTTCCCGGGACACTTTTCTGGAGACGTTTATCGCGTGGAAAAATGCAAAATTGGGAAAAATTCCATCGTGGGGGATTCTGGGAAGGAGGGGGGGAGGTCTTTGTGTGCGTCAAGAGTGAATGAATAGTTTGAAGTTTTTGACGTTTTTTACGAAGCACAATGTAACTGTGCAGAAGAAATTGGTTTTTAGGATGGTTGCATCGTAGCAAAAGTAACGATTTAGTGTAGATAAAATAATTGTAAATTGAAAAATATATTGTAATAACAATAAATTGCTTATATATTTTATGCAGATTATTTATCAGGAAATCTGCGAGTTTCGATAAGTATGTAAAAAAACATTACCTTAAACTAGCATTTATCATATAAATGCTTTCAATAAACTATAATAGTCATAGTGTCATATATGTGATTGCTAATAGAAGTAACAAACTGTTTTCTTTTTCATAACTATTACATTCAGATGAAAATCAATAAATATTCAGAATGTCAAGCTTGTAAAAATTTGAATTAACCTCTACTTTTTGTAAAGTACGGATTAATTGAAATTCGGATTAAATTAACATTTCCAAAAAAAAAACAGTTTTGATGCATAATAAATTGTGCGTGTTTTTTTTGTTTTTTTTATTGTCTTCGTTTTAATTTATGAATTTAAAAATATCCCTTTATGAAGAACTTCAAGACATTTTACTCTTAATCTTCATTTTAATGTCTTTAATCTTCATTTTGCTGGTAAGTGCTATCCATGGCATGCTCTATACAGCTAAAAGAGATCTGGGGCCTTCATTTTTCTAGCAAAAAGGGCCCATATCCTTCATATTGCTGGTAAAAGAAACATGTTGACTTCAGTTTATTGTTAGAAGAAGTTTGGGTCTTAGTTTTACTGTAAAAGGCCTTTATTTAATAAATAAAAAGTATCTATAATTTGAAGTACTGATCAAATTACTGTGGAGCCAACATCGAGCGCAGTCGGTTCTTCAACAATCGAAATCCAATTACAATCCAATACAACACTCCACTCCACTGAGCTGCTAATCGCCCCCCAACTGAAGGCCACCCCCACCCCCCTGTATCGGCCATCCTCTCCAACTCTTCATCGATTCCAAGGAAAACTTTGTCCATCGATGAGCGACCCATAAAAGCCGGAACTCATTTTTCGTCGTTCCATTCCCCCCCCGCCCCTTCTGTCTCTCTCTCTCTCCCTCCAGGAATGAAAAACCTCACCTTGTGGAGAAGGACCACCCACTTCCGAAATCCCCCTCGAGAATTAGGGGTGGCCATTAGCGGAGATGGACTGACATTGAAGAAATGAAAGAGATCTCCCCCCCTTTCCTAAGAAAAGGATGGCCGATGAATTATGCACGTGGCTCCTGTTCGTGGGCCGGGAGAGAAGATTTGCCTTTCAGGGAGACAATTTTCTGGAGACGATTATCGCTTGGAAAAGTGCAAAACCAGGAAAAATTTCATCGTGGGGATTCTGGGACAGGAGGGGGAATAGAGGTCCTTTGTGTGCGTCAGGAGTGAATGAAGGGTTTGTTTCGTAATGGTGACGGATGTCCGATGTTCAACAGAGGATGAAGAGCATTTCGTTTTTATTGAGCAAATGTAACTGTGCAGGAGAAATTGCATTTTAGTATGATTGCAGTGTAGCAACGGTGATGATTGTTTGTTGGAATTTTTTTATAGATTTTACACAGAGATCCGAGGGTTTAATTCAGGAAATCTGTGGGTTAGAATATGTAAAAAAAAAATTAATACCTTTATCATAAATGAATTTTTAAAACTAGCCTTTATCATGTAAATCCGTTCAAAAATCATAATTGGGATAGTGTCTTATCTGTATTTACCAATAGATGTGGGGCCTGATGGCCGAGTGGCCGGCGCTCTGGCACTCAGTGTCTAACAATTTTTGAATTCTACTGTAAACATCTATAGCGGGATCCCACGGATACTTGCAGTGGTTTAGAATCTACATTAAATCATTGATCCCGGTCTAATAAAATCGTAGAGCTTTCTGAGGGCAGTGTAACTCGCGTCTGTAGTATATCTTCAAGCCACACGTGACTTTGGGTAGTGCTCAAAGAGTAAAAGCCCTTGCTTATGGCATAAAGATAACTGTCTAAGTATTTGCCAGCTGTATTAGAACAACAGCAGCAATAGAAATGACAGATTGCTTTCTTTTACATAACTATTACATTCAGATAAACATCAATAAATATGTAAAAATTTTGAAACATGTAAAAATTTTAATTAATATGTTCTTTATAAATTTTTACTGTTAATTAAAATTCCGAAGAATAACAAATGCATTGTTGGTGCATCATATATTTTGTTTGTCGTTTTTTGAATTTATTTCATTTATGATTTTAAAAATATCATTGGAAGAAGAACTCCAGGACATTTTACTCTTAAAAGGTATCGATGGCCTTCATTATGAGGATAAATGTTATCTATGGCTTTCAATTGACAGGTAAAAAGGATTATGTTTCCTTAAGGGGTTCGTGTCCTTCGACTAAAAGAGATGTGTGGCTTTCAGTTTAGTGTTATAAGAAGTATACTTCTTCTTATGTATATAGTAGAGAAGTATTCGCCCTTCAATTTACTGGTGAAAGGGATTTATGGATCTGTGTTTTTTATTTTACATGTGAAAAAGGTAAGTGAGACAAATAAAAGTAACTTAGAGAAACTTTCGGGAAAAATCAGCCTGCACTTGTGTCTTGTATAAGCGAAAATACGAGCATACGAGCGAGCCAGGCAGGTTGACTAAAATTGATAAACTTTTGTCACAGTCTCCGCCGAGTCCAACCATTATGTTGAGCCATAACTCCAAAACATATCATGGAAGGGAAGGAGATCTTTGCATTATTTAATGTTAATGGTGGCCAAGTGGCTAGCGCTCTGGCCTTTGGTACCACAGTCCCGTCGGTCGCATGGATGTCTGTGAGCGATTCGAAATCCACCTTAAACTGCAAGTCCCGGTCTAGCTAGCCTCAAGCACGCACAAAATGACAGTAGAGTGACAAACCAAGCCAATCTTTAAAGTTAATTAATAAAGAGTATATTTAATAGACCACGAAAATGAAGGAAAAAAGGAAAAAACTTGTTGCACTAAGCATGGTTTATTAAAACAACATATATTAATAACAACATATTTTAATTTAAAACAGCATTTCGGTTCCTTTTTGATAGTTATTATAGATCTAGATTTATTTTCTCTAAAACCGACCGAAATATAGAGTCAGCTTATTCTGTCGTGTTATGCCTGATAATCAGCAATTTTTGCACATAAAATGTAGCAATATTTGCAAACTGCAATGGACATCCGCCATAAAAGGAACTTTAAGTGCCCTTTTTCACAGAGACGGCCCCCGATAACGCTGATCTTCGACCACAAAACGATTTTTATGACACATATTATGTTTATTTTTTTGGCATTAAATTCGCTCTCTTTCTGAATAAAGTGGTATTTATTTCCAAACTGAAAGACAAACAGGTCATATCGATTCAAATTAGATGCTCCGGACGTAAATCTAAAAAATAATGATAAATAAAATAAAATAGCTGGAAAAATAGGTATAAAGAACCCACATTTTAAATCTGTCATATTTCATGAAAGTTATTTGCCGTTATATGCATAATCTCTCTCTCAGTATATATTTATATATATATACATATATACATATACATATATACGTATATATATATATATATATATATATATATATATATATATATATGCATGTACGTATGTATACATATATATATTGAAATTATATATAAACTATACTATAAAAAATGATGCCGAATCAATGCCATAAAATAGGAGAGTCTGTAAACATAGGATTTCTACTTCTTTTGTGATGGCGCCATGGAGTATAGCCCCATGGTGTGCTAAGGCAGTCTGCCTACTGGCAGATATCGAGACAGGCGAAATTTTTCTTTTTACAAACTAGGTCAACTCAAAGAAGACTGAATGGCCGAAGTTTCTAGCGATGGGGCTCTTGGTGCCACATGTTTCGAATCCAGGTGGGGCCATGGCTATTTATAGTGGTTGAGTATCCACTTTAAGCCGTACGTTCCAGTCTCATATGACTGTAAAGATTCCCAGAGCCCAATCAGGCGTCTCACCCACATAATTACCAAACTGTATAGTGGCAACTCAGATCTAGGCACAGTGATGTGGCGTGATGTAGTAGTATTAGAGGCAGCAACCCATGTCCAAACTCCACAGTCATATTCATTCCGAGCCACTACAAGCATCCATGGCAACGACCGGACTCAAATCCGAAACTTGTAGAATCGGGCGCCAGTCATTCGGTCACCAGAATGCAATTTTTCAATTCCTTCTGTTAGCTCACACTCTCCCTATATACAATAAAGAGCCAAAACATTATGACCACCTCTACATTTTGCAATGAACTCGCCTGGATGACGTGGAAGGCACGTGATCAAGGGGAAGTGGTATTTAACTGCTGCTGGAGAGTCTGAAGAATCATTCTTTCACATACTTCTGTGTGTGATGGGAAAGGCTGCGGATCTAAGCGACTTTGATAGAGGGCAGATTGTAAAGGCTCAAAGGCTCGGAACAAGTATTTCCGAGACTGCACGACTCGTGGGTTGTTCGCGATCTACAGATGTTAGTACTTATGCAAAGTGGATGAATGACGGTGAAACCAGCGGTAGACAACATGGTGTTGGACGTCTACACGCTATCAAAGAAAAAGGTCGTCGGAGACTGTCTCGCAAGATGAAGCAAAACCCGGAGCCAGACAGTGGCTCAGCTGACAACCCAATACAATGCAGGGCCAAGTAGAATAGTATCGGAGCACACTGTTCAGCGGACACTGTTGGATATGGGGCTACGCAGCAAACGTCCCACTCGTGTGCCTTTGCTGACCAAGCGTCATCGCCAACAGGGAACATCGAGCCAACAGGGAACTGAGCCAGGGAATATCGTGTCTGGTCCATGGATCAGTGGGAGAGAGTTGATTGGTCAGATGAATTACGGTTAATCATTCATCACGCCGATGGCCGTGTCAAGATACGCCGTCTTCCAGGCGAACAGTTGCTCCCTCAATGTACAGTAGGTCATACACTGACCGGTGGTGGCGGTATTATGCTTTGGGGGAGTTCTCTTGGGCGTCTCTGGGACCCGTGATTGTGGTAGAGCAGACCGTGAATGCTACAGGGTATCATTGCGGACCAGTTGCACCCTTACATGGCCTTTGTTTTTCCAGCTGGAAATGGAATGTTCCAACAGGACAACACCCCTTGTCATAAGGCTAAAATTGTGTTGGAGTTGTTCCAGGAACATAATGCTGAATTCTAGTTATTGTCCTGGCCGCCTAACTCACCGGATCTTAATCCGATAGAAAACATTTGGGATTTCCTGGAATGGCAGCTCCGAGTTCAAAGGCCACCAATTCGCAATATCTCGGATTTGCGTGATAGTTGCTGAAACATCTGGTAAAATCTGTCTCCGGCCATCTATCAAGGACTTGTGGCATCCATGCCAAGGCGGGTTGAAGCTGTGTTGCTCGCCAAAGGTGGGCCAACTCGTTATTGAGAGGTGGCCGTAATGTTTTGGCTCTTGAGTGTATATCTTGTTCAAATTTTCAATCGTTCATAAAATACATTTTATTCATTCACACAAGTTCGAATGAATTTTTTTATTTTTGAACTTGTAGTGGATGACACTTGATGTTATTACAGTTTTTTCAAATATTAATTCATTCATTAAATTTAATGAATTAATTTTAGATTTTTTTAGATTGAAGTTGCATATATCTACCGATAAATGGGGACAGATAAAGTTAAAAAAATGAATGAAAATTGTTTATAAAGGACTTTTCTGCAATATAGTGAAAAAAAAGTAGGAATTGACTAAAAAAAATTTTTTATATTACTTGTTTACACAAATTATTTAAGCGTTTATGTGTTTTACAATGCCATTAAATTTCAAATTCACTTTTTGGAAAACAATTTTTTAAAAGTAATTACTAAGGGTTTAAATATCTTTGAATGACAACCAAGTCCAAATTCAACTTTTGTAACCCTAAATATATAAATGCATATTAATCCAATAAATCGAAATGAGAAATAATTGCCAGTATTTAATTCTTCGCTTTTCAATACCCTATCAAAAAGTAAAAATATATATTTATCTAACCCAACGATCATTTTGCTGAACGTGGGAGGGCATCGAACACCCCCGCAATAAAACGGTTTCTTTTGGGGTGTCACCGAGGGCACAATTGATGAATTTGTGCGACTTTCTCCCTTTTGCGACACAATCCAATTTCCCCTCCAAGTGGATTTCATTGAAGGTGAGAAATGGTTGCCAACCATTTTGCATTTCTGCTCATCCTTTCGCCTCGTTCTACTTTTCCCCCCTAAGTTCTCATCTTTTTTTTCCAGTGCAGAAATAATTCGAGATACCAATAAAAATTTTGTGAAAAAGTGATGCGAGAAGTATTTCTATTTCCGCGGTGTAAATAAAAGGAAGTGGTAAATTGTAACCGATCAGCAAAACTTTTTCCTCCAGTACAAAAGTGGTAAAAGCACTCTTCCGAGTGTCAAAGTAAATAAAATTTTAAACTTTGTGTAGAACTCTGCCTGACTCAGTCTGAACGGAAATCGTTTCTTAAACTAGTAAAGAGCACAATACCAATGCCATGTGTACATTTTGAAAGGAAAAGCATCATTGTGAAAATGTGCGGATGACATTATTTCCCTGTAAGCAATATGGGAGAAATAATCTTCAAAAAATGCAACTTCAGGCAAACATTTTATTTTCTCCTTTCAATGCTATGGAGTGCTACAGTGGTAGGGTGCGCAACTAGTGTGCAGGAGGGCTTAGGCCACGAGGGGCCAACAGGGTGGCTATCCATGTCACAACCGTTGAATGACTTGGAAATCCTTTTTTTCGTCAAAAGAACCGAAACAATCCAGCACATGGAACACTACAGCTGGTTTAATGTGCAACTCATGTCAAATACTAATAGTAGTCATAATAGACCGGGACCCACGATTTGAAGGGGATTGCAAACCACTACAAACATCCTTTTCACCGCGGGGCACCAAGCGCTGGATACTTGGCCATTCAGGCCCACTATAAAGTGTAAAATTGAGGAGTCAAAGGTTTTTTATAGATTTTTTATATATGTCCCTGCCTAATAATGAGTGTTAACAAATAAAGTGTTGTTCCACATCAAGTTTGTTATTTTAATAAACTCTTTACCAACAACCACATCTGCTTTATTAAGGGGAATATTTAAGTGGTGGCATTTTTCTGGGAATAAATAGTGTAGAGATAAAAAAATTAAGTAGACAGAGGTTCTGCATCCAAGATGCATTATTCAGGGCGAGTTCATTTACAAATTGAAAGCAGCACGAATATTCTAAGACTTTTCTAACTTTTCTAAATTCAGGCAGTACCAAATATTCATGTTATCATATTCGTTCTGCTATTCTGACATTCATATCTTTCGAAATAAGTTTGGAACTAAATTTTGAATAAAAGGTAGCGTCTGCTATAAAATAGAAAAAAAATAGAAGAAAACATGTATATTCTATCCCATTTTAATCACTTGCAGTTCATTATGTGCTTTACATAACACAGATTAAATCATTACATGTATCTAAAAACAATAGTTTTGGTTGCCATTGCATTTTTGCCCCCTTCTATAAAAAATAAAATTAATAAATAAATAAAATACATTTTTTTATCATTTATAATTTTACCCCGTCATTATAAATGCAATAACTAAAAAGCAGAAATGAAATTTAATTAAAATGTAATATGATAACTAAAATATAAATATATATAACTATAAATGCAAAATAAATAAAAGTATATAAAATATAATTATGCAAATATATAATAAATGCAAAATTAAATTAAAATATAGTGGTTCGGAATCCATTTTAAACCGTAGGTCCCGGTCAGTTGGATCACAAAGCCTTGTGGGGGAGTTGGGAGTGTTGTGCATCAAGATTAACTGTCTCTGCATTGCCAGCTGCATTAGAACAACAACATAAATAAAATTATATATGATATATAATAATGCAAACATATAAATTATAAATGCAAAATAAATATACTAATATATAGGCTAATTATGCAAAATATAATTTTATAAATGCAAAAAAGGAATTTTATTCTTTTAATTTAAGTGTAAAAATATTTGTTTCCTGATGGTTTAATAAAAACGTATTTATCTGATGTTTAATTCAAAATAAAAATTGTTTAACCCGTTGAAATTAACATAAAAGGAAATGCATGAGAAGTAAATTACAAATGACTTTGTTTATACATATCATTTCGTTTAAAAATAAACAATTGTTTTTTATATCATCCACTCCCAAATTAAATAAATAAATAAAATGCTTTTTAAAACCAATTCACCAATGTTATTGAACAGTTTTGAAACACGAGCATTCTAAATCAAAATTAAATTCTCTATTTGGAAAAGATATAATTCAAGGCATATTGGAATAGTAAACATAATGTGTCTTTACATAACAGGGCTTTAAATAATTACATTTATCAAAAAATAATAGTTTTGAATGCCATTTAGTTTTTACCCTGTTTTATAAAAAAATAAAATTAATTAATAAATAAAATACATTTTGTTTTTATTTATAATTTTTTCCCTTCATTATAAATGCAATAATGGAAATGCAAAAAGAAAATTTAATTAAAATATAATATAATAAATAAAATATATCATTATTAAAATGTCTATACATATAAATGCAAAATAAATAAAAGTATATAAAATATTACTATGCAAATATATATATTATAAATGTAAAATAAATAAAAATTTATATAATATAAATATGTACTTATATATATTATAAATGCACAATAAGTAAAATCATACATAATATAATTACGCAAATATACATATTATAAATGCAAAAATTAAATTTAATTCTTCTAATTCAAGTTGAAAAAGATTAATTTCTTGTTTAATAAGAATGTAATTATAGTTAAAAATAAAAATTGTTTAAACTGTTGAAATTAGCAAACCGAAAGGATGTGCTGGAGGAAATTTACAAATTACTTTTTTTTATGCATACAATTTATTTAAAAATAAACGATTATATTTTTATATCAAATGAAAGAAAAATAATAAATAAATAAAATGCCTTTTAAAATCAATTGTCCAATCCAATTTTATTGAACCGTTTTGAAACAAGCTCATTCTAAATCAAAATTGAATTCGCTCTTTGGACAGATATATTTCAAGGGATTTTGGAATAGACTTTTCCCCAACTGAAAATCACAGAGAAAAATTCTTGCAATTGATCCCTCCCTACAATAATCGAAAGACTTCAATGCTATTCGATCCATTTCTGAAAGTGACTTTTTTTTTGCGGCCCTTCATACCCCCCCCCTCCCCCTCCCCTATCGCATTCAGTGTCCCACAAATACTATTGATTGCAGAAATCGCTAGACTGGCAAGAGAAACGATTTCTATTCCGCCCACCACTTTTTCCCCAAGATTTTTTTCTTTGCAGAGAGAGAGAAAAATTAAGTTTGGAATCATTTTTCTCTTCCTTTCCAAATGTTTCCATAGACGCTGAATTATATTATTCAATAAGTTTCATAGAAATGTATCCTTATATTAAGATATGAAATGTTTTTGTCGTTTATATTTTTTTCAGTAGCTATTATCCTGTTTTCTGCTGGGATGGATTTAATTATCTCTCTCGTAATAAGTTTTATGAATCGACATTTTTTTTCTCACCTTTGGGAGTAAAAGAATCATTCTACTTTTTGGACCACAATATATTTATGCTTACGGTATTAATAAAATTAGGTTTAAAAAAATAATTTTAAAAAAACATTTCAAAACTTTAATGTATTAATAGTATTGCTACTGTTATTAACAAACATTATACCTTAATAAACATTAATAACAATACTTTTTAATAAGCAATTATTAATACATTAATAAGCAATAATTTTAAATTGTAACTCGACCCAAAGTATAATAAGCCGGCATATATTTTTGCAAATCGATTTGTTTTTAAGAAACTGATTGATGTGGTTTCAAAAATCCTTGGTAGCAATCATCTCTTGCACAATCTTTATCAACTGAGTTTTAGGAATATAAATTTTTTATTACGTCAAAAAACCCATAAAAGGCAAATGGATCGCTGGCATATTTTCCAGATTTTAGTAAATCATCTGGTTTTGTTTTAAGAAATTGTTTGTTATCGTTTCATATATCCTTGGTAGCAATCATTCCTTGCACAATCTTTATCAACTGAGTTTTACGACTATAAATTTTTTATCGTGTCATGAAACCCATAAAAGGCAAATGAGACTCTGGTATACTTTCGTGTTTTTTGCAAATCATCTGGATTTGTTTTAAAGAAATTGAATTAATGTCATTTCAAAAATCCTTGGTAGTAATCATCTTATGACAGTCCGTTTTGACATCTGGTGTGGGCTCTATTGTCATCAATGAATTCTTAACCAAAAATATTTTGTTCCTGCTCATCACAAGGAAATCTCATTTGTGATCTGGCGATAAGGCGCTTTTCTTAGAACATCGTATACCTCCTAAGGCAATTCTGAAGGCCATTCACCCCCCTCCCTATTCTACTTATAGTGCACTTTCTTCCTTTAATTCTATGATGTATTACCGTTATTGGAGCATCGTAAGTCCCTTCCGCATCTATCGTTTGGGGGAGGGTGGTCGAGGGACCTTGATTGGGGAGGCAGCCATAAACCATCTGTTATTGATTTATTGAGAAGAATGGCAATGGCTTGAAGCCCATTGAGTAGATAAAGAATATAGCTATAAAGAATCAGCCATAGCATGGATTCATTTTGATATCTGGTTTGAAATTGATTGGCATCCATGAATTCTTAAGCAAAAATATTTTGTTCCTGCTCATCACAAGGAAGTCTCATTTGTGATCTGCCAATAAGGCACTTTACTTAGAACGTTGTCTACCACCTAAGACAATTCTGAAGGCAGGCCGGACCCCCCCCCCCCCCCGCATTCTGTTTATAGTGCACTTAATTCTATGATATACTACCGATATTGGAACACCATAAGTCCCTTTAGCTTCTATCGTTTCGGGGAGAGTGGACGAGGGACCTTGATTGCGAAGCAGTCATAAACCATCTGTCATTGAATTATTGAGAAGAATGACATTGAAGCCCATTGAGTTGTTGAAGGAAATGGCTGGAAGTCATCAGCAATAAAAGTGCAGGGATGAGATGGACCGCCCACAATAGGGAGGAGACATATGATTCTTGCAATGTGGGGAGAACTAAATGATGAATTTCCTGGTTGGTCAAAGAGACCAGAGGAGATTTCAATTTTTTTACAGGGTTCTTGCATTTTAAGAGTCGATTGCAGACCATTTCTGCTCCTCCAAGGGAGTAGAAAGTACTAGCAAACTTGTCTAACATATAAAGTGTTTTATTATAACACGTTACGTTTTAACACGTTAAAGAGTTTTACTACGGACTACGACTCTTTACGTTTTAACACGTAAAGAGTTTTTACTTTCTCGCCACAAGATAGAGCAGGCAGGGGTTAGAATTCTTCAGTAGAATGATAATTAAATCGGAAAGAAAAAAGTGGCCCACAATTAAAGACAGCTGGAAAATCTTTAACAATAAACCACGTAAAGAGTTGCCACGGTTGCCAACTTTCGATTAAGAATAGATACCATAGTCTTCGGAACACCTAAACGATATTTCGAACTATAGTCTTGCGGAACACCTAAGCGGGATGGGTGTCCTCGCCTCGAACACTTGCCCACAATGTAGTGCTGGAACAATAAATTCAGAACATTTCTTGAAATGTCCAGGACTGAACAGGAAAGCTCAGCGCCAGGGGAAAATCTTGCAATTGTATTGGGAGGCCAGGGGCCTCATGGACTAAAATAAAGTTCCCGACCCCTTTATTTACTCTCTTCCCCTTTTATTTTTTGCGATGTGAGAGACCAACTTATTGTCGATTGCTGTCTTGCTCTATATTTGCTTTGTTCTGCTTGTTTCTTGTGTGTGATCCTTATTGTAATGAATTGGTTTCCAATAAAGCCATACGTTACAACAAAAACACATTTACCTCTGAACTCATTTATTTGTCTCATACCAATCCAAACCTAAGCAAAACTATGCATTTCTACTCTTAACTACTAATGATTTTTAATTTATATACAAAATATTGGGATTATTTTAAATCAGAAAGAAAATAGAAAATATGACAATAATGCAACATGGTACAAAAAAAGTAGTGTAAAACTTTTATTGAAAATCCTAACAGTGCAAAAAAAAAAAGAAAATGTGCGTATCGGAACCCTTTTTAATAAAATTCCACCCAATAAGATTCGGAAGATGCATCTCCAAAGATTCTTCCTAGGGGTGTCAAATGAGTGAAAAGCCGCATCGACAGGAGGGCAGATTTCGAAAGTAGAAAAATCTTCTGGCTTCATTTCCCTTCGCGTCAGATTCAGGCTGTCGTTCTGCTCCACCCCCCCACCCCCGCGTTTTAACTTTTCCGAAGAAGAAGTGCGAAAGTTCCTCAAGTGGAACGTCTGCCACTCAGGGCCCAGGCTGTCAGAAATGGCAACCAGATGGTGCAGCCCCGAAGACGGATGATTGGTTCCGAGATGGGGTTGGATGGAAAGTTCTTTTTTTCTTTTTTCGAACACCCGTGGAATTAAATATTTTCGTGATGTATCTCTGAACAGAAAGAAAAAAAACGAAGTCTCCCTTAATTAATTCTGTAGTTTAATAAACTTGATTAATTTTGTGTTCTTTATTTGATTAAAGGATAGGGTATAGTTTTAAGGATAAAGTGTTCGATTTTTATTAATCAAATAATGCTTCTTACTGGAATGCTAATAATGCAATAATGCTTCTCACTGAATATCCAATGTTTTATTTATTGTCTTTTATTAAAACTTGGCACTTCAACATTCTGCGATCTTTGATCGTCAATTAATCCGATTAATCATTGTTTCAGACATTGTTTTCATGAAATTGGTCATATCCAATTTAGATAGATTCAATATTTATATATGTGGATCTATATTTGTATCTGTTGATCTTCTTAAAATCACTGATTGTCGAATAATGTATTTAATTATTTTTATTAAACTAGAGCGAATTTTTATACCCTTTACTAATCAATTACGATCAATCCCTGCTTCAAATCATGTTTTCAAGGCATGTCCAATTTAGAGAGAATCGATATTTATATTAGACGATATCTTCATTTGTAACAATAAAGATGTATCATTTTTATGTGTCATCTATCCACAATGCATCATACATATTTCAAAGTTTTCCATTCTAAAATGAATTGCTTTATACTTTTTGATCATTATAATATTCTTTCATTATTCAAATAAATATTTTTCCCCAGATACGTCATCTTGTCAGCTTACTGACTCTTCTTTGCAAATTTCAGTCATCCATCTTGTTGAGAGCTCTTTACTTCATTGTAAGATATTCGATATCATTGTTTGCCAATACATGAGGACAACGAGTCCATTTTCTTCAAGCATAAGATGTCTCTTTTCCCATCCATCTATTAATTAGCCTTAACGATATTTCAGTACTTCATCTAAGCTAGATGGCAATTACTAGATTGTTATGATCCCAGATGCTGTGTTGAATAAAATATTGTTCTAAATTTACCACTGCTCTCTACATTATTTATTTGCTAGCATACCATTTTAAACCTACACAAATCTTTGAATTTCCAGGCTAACTAAACTAGTGATCTTCCATTTATATACCAAATATTAGGATAACATTTAAAGAATAAGAGAGAAAATAGAAAATAAAACAAGTACTGCACCACTGGTACAAAAAAGTAGAGTAAAACTTTTATTGCAAAATCTAACAGCGTAACAAAATATTGCTCATCTCGGAGCACTTTTTTAATAAAATTCCCCCCAATAAGATTCGGAAGATGCATCTCCAAAGATTCTTCCTTCGGGTGTCGATGAGTGAAACGTCGCGTAGACGGGTGGGCGGATATCAAAAGTGGAAAAAATCTTCTGGCTTCATTTCCCTTCGAGTCAGCTTCAGAGGCCTGTCGTTCTGCTCTACTCCAACACCACCCCCGCATTTTAACTTTTCAGAAGAAGAAGTGCGAGAGTTCCTCACGTGGAACGTCTGCCACTCAGGGCCCGGGTTGTCAGAAAGGGCAACCAGATGGTGCAGCCCCCGAAGACGGATGATTGGTTCCGAAGATGGGGGATGGAAAGTTCTGTTTTTCTTTTTTTTGAACAGCGATGGAATTAAATATTTTCGTGATGTATCTCTGAACAGAAAAGAAAAAATGAAGTCACCCTTGTGTAATTCTGCATTTTAATCAACCGGTTTAATTTTGCTTTCTTTATTTGATTAAAGGATATGGTATAGTTGTATGGACATTAGTGTTCGATTTTTATTCATCGAATAATGCTTCCTACGGGAATTAATGAATGCCCAATATTTTATATATTGCCTTTTATTAAACTTGGCACCTCAATTTTCTATGAGCTTTTCTTGTCAATTACAAGTAATCAATGTTTTAGACAATGTTTTCAAGAAATTGGGCATATCCAATGTAGATAGATTCAATGTTTATATCTGTTGATCTTCCGAAAATCGATGAATACCAAATAACGTATTCAGTCGGTTTTATTAAACTTAACATCGACTTCTTATACCCTTTGCTCATCAATTACGATCAAACACTGCTTCAAACATAGTTCTCAAGAAATTGGGCTTGTCCAATTGAGATAAAATCGATATTTATAATACACCATATCTTCATTTGTAACAATAAGGATGTATAGTTTCTATGTGACATCTATCGACAGCATATCTTGCATATTTTGAAATTATCCATTCTCAAATGAATTGTTTTACATTTCTTGGCCATTATAATATCCTTTCATTATTTCAGTAAACGTTATTCAAGAGATCCTTCATCTTGACAGCTTATTGGCTATTGTCTGCAAATTTTAATCATCCATCTTGTTGAAGGTTCTTTACTTTATTGTAAAATGTGCTGTAGCATCATTATTTGCCAATAAATGAGGATAAAGATTTTTCTATAAGCTTAAGATGTTTCTTTTTCAATCCATGACTTAACACTAATTAAGTCATGGATTGGAAAAGAACGTACAGCAACGCAAATGCAACAAAGAAATCCAACAGAGTCTCTGCAAAAGACGACCGCCTCCATCGTGCATTCTGATCCGAAAATGCATTCTTCGCTTGGAGTTCTTTTAAATGACTCCATCTCTGCCTTCAAAGCACTCTTTCGGTTTATCTCGTGGGGAACAGCGAGTGAGCGATCGGCGATTTCTTTTGTCGCCGAATAGTGATGTCCTCCCTCCTGTCACTCTCTCCTCTCTTCAGCTGCTGAAAGGCAATTCTCCCGCACCTGTCGGAGCATCTGAGGAGAGGGGGGTACAGAAGAAATCTTTGAAGAGAATGCACCCCTCTTTACCGGGTGAAAGCTCGTCTGAGAACGAGGAGCATTGTTCGGAGGGCTCTAATTAAAAGCACTCTACAGCATCTTTTAAGTGGCTTTTTTTTCCTCTCGAGTAAATGTTTGTAAAAGAGGACATAAAGGTGGACGTCCTCTATTCGCATGTGTTGAAGAATAACATAGAATTAAACAGGGTCGGAAATGTAGATTATAAACGCATATTTAGGAACTGAATTGTCCTTGAGTAAATTTTGCAGAAAATGATCATATATAAGTATTCGCAATTTAAATGGTTATAAAAAAATGTCTTATAATATTGAAGAGATGGCAAGAAATATTTGAGGAACTGCTAATTATTTGAAAAAAATATCTTGGACTGCCCAAACGTGTTTGTAATAAAATGAAAACATGTACATTTCATTACAAAACCATTTACACATTTCATTATATTTGATTAGAAGCATTTACATTTCATTTCATTTACATTTAATAAATCTATAATTAGCAGCAATAGATGGGACTGATAACCGAGTGGCTGGCGTACTGGCGTTCGGTACCACAGATTTCGGGTTCGAGTCCCGATGGTGCCATGGAGATTTGTAGTTGCTCTGCCTCCACTTTAAACCGTTGCTCCCGGTCTAATAGGATCGTAGAGCGTTGAGGGGTATTGTGACTCGCGTCTGTAGCCAAACGGGGCACGCATAGCCTATCTTCAAGCTATACGTGCCCCTTGGGTAGTACTAAATGAGTAATAGCGGGCTAGCCTTGCTTATGGCATGAAAGATTAACGGTTTATGTATAACCAGCTGCACTAGAACAATAAAAACATACATATACGCTTGCAAATATACGCATCGCATACATATACGCTTTGTAAATATGTGGTACTTGGAATTAAAAGAAAGTGTTAGAAACAAATTGTAGTATTCAGTATTTGACTTTCCAGTATCTTCCAAGTGTAGTATCAAAACAATTCTTTCATTTAAAGTAAAAATTCAAACAGCACTGAACTTGTCCATTGTTATTAAAAGCATGATGTCGTTGTGACCCAATTTTCATCCATTGTCACAAGTGCAAGCATTGACACATTAGCTCTTTGTATAGAAACGCAAATGCAACAAAGAAATCCAGCAGAGCCTCTGCAAAAGACGACCGCCTCCATTGAGCATTCTGATCCAACAGTGCATTCTTCGCGGAGTTCTTTTAAATGACTCCATCTCTGCTTTCAAAAGCACTCTGGCAGTTTATCTCGCGGGGAATCGCGAGTGAGCGATCGGCGATTTCTTTTGTCGCCCAGGAATGATGTCCTGAATCCTCTTCCTCCTGTCACTCTCTCCTCAGGAGAGGGTGGTACAGAAGGAATCTTTGAAGAGAATGCACCCCTCTTTATCGTCTGAAAGCTCGTCTTGAGAAGCAGAAGCATTGTTCGGAGAGCTTTAATTAAAAGCACTCTGCTACATCTTTTAAGAGCTTTTTTTTCTCTCCAGTAAATGATTGTGAATGGGGACATTATGATGGACATCGTCTGTTTGCATGTGTTGAAGAATAACAGAACATTAGATAGGGTGGGAAATGTAGGTTGTCGCCTCCCTCCTGAATCCTGCACCTGTTCTAGAAGCTGAAGAGGTACAGAAGGAATCTTTGAGGAGAATGCACCCCTCTTTATCGTCTGAAAGCTCGTTTAAGTAGCAGAAGCATTGTTTGGAGAGCTTTAATTAAAAGCTCCCTCAGCTTCATTTAAGTGCCTTTTTGTCTTCCAGTCAATTATTGTAAGTGGGGACATAAAGAGGGACATTGTCTGTTTCCATGTGTTAAAGAATAACAAAAAATTAGGTAGGGTGGGAAATGTAGATTGTAAATACGTTTCAGGAACTTAATTGTGAGAAAATTTTGCAGAAAAATGTCATAGGTTAGTATTCACAAATTAAACTTTAATAGTAAAAATTAATAGTTTAAAAAAACTAAAAAACACGCTTTTAGAGTTAATCAAATTAAAAAGTAAAAAATAATTGTTAACATAAGAATAAAATGACTGACGAGAAAATGAATGTCGCTGTTCTAAAAGCGTGGGGTGCTTTGTATGACATTTTCAAACTAACTCTGCATTTCGGAATGAAACTAGTGAAAAATTATTACAATTGATATTGAGCACCCCACGCTTTTAGAACAGCGACATTCATTTTCTCGTCAGTCATTTTATTCTTATGTTAACAATTATTTTTTACTTTTTAATTTGATTAACTCTAAAAGCGTGTTTTTTAGTTTTTTTAAACTATTAATTTATTTATTACTTTTTAGTTTAACAAACAAACAAACATTCAGGTGAAACTAATATAAAAGCGTATTAAAAAGAATCAACTGTTTTCTTTCTGAAAGATGCCTGTAAATGTTTGTTTGCAGCTTAAAGAGTGTATATGAGGAGAAACAGATCTCCAGGGGAAAAAGTCAGTTACATACATACATACAAACATACAAACATACAGGTGAAGCTAATAAAAGCGTATTAAAAATGTGTCGAAGTATTGAAGAGATGGCAAGAAACATTTGAGAAAAATTACAGCTAAGCTCTCGGTGCTACATGTTTTGGGTTCGTGTCCCTACGGTTCTATGAAGGTTTGTAGTGGTTCGAAATCTACTTTAAGCCGTAGGTCCGTCTCTAATCGTAGAGCGTTCGGTGTAGGACTGACAACCCTGCCGGTAAAAACAATCATATCTTTTTCGAAATCTGCCAATAAGCAGACTTTCCCTAACCTTGTTCGGTTGCACCATTGATGATGAAGATGATGCCCCCTGGGTATTGAATGCTGATGACACGCCGTCCAGATAGTGCTGAATGAGTAACAACGTTTTATTTCTTCTAATGCAGCTGGCAAATAGGCCGTGATCTTTCGCCATAAGGGCTGCACCGATGTTACTCACTTTGCACTACCCAGGAGGCGCGTGTAACTGGATGGTAAGCCACGGACGCGGAGTAACAATGCCCCCGCAGCGCTCTACGATCCTATTAGGATCGGGACCTACGGTTTAAAGGGGATTCCGAACCACTACAAACACCCTTGGGCAAAACCGGGATTTGAACCCGATACCTGTGGTACCGAACGCCAGACTCCATTCGGCCATCAGGCGTTCGTCTGTGCAGTCTCTCTTCGACTGCTCACAGGGACATGTTCAATACGACCCAGACCTCGACGCAATTAAAAGAAATTTTGGGGATCCTGATGGCCGAGCGATTAGCACTGTGGCGCGCTATACCAAAGGTTTTGGATTGCATTGATGTTTGTAGTGGTTGGGATTCCACTTTGAACGGTAGGTCCCTATGCAATAGGATCGTAGAGCGTTGTGGGGTAGTTTAACTCGCCTGTGTAGCATAATGTAATTTGTGTACATTATATTATTTAGTGTCTATGCCTTCTCTATGTTCAATGGCATTGCATAGAATACCCATATTAAGACACTGTTATTGCTAACCATTATATATTTCAAGATGAATACTAAAGAAGATAAGTTTTAAAAAAAAAAAAAAGTTTTTTCATTCCCCTTGGCACGATGTTTATCTGTTGTTGGACAACTTGTGAAGATTATATCTCTCATATGAAGCATAAATATGGGACTGTTTCACTGAAGCATTTTACAAAGAAGAGAGTTGTTTTATTACATATTTAAAACCCAAACTGAAAAGTTGATGACGGAAAATTAAATCTTTTTAACTTTTAAAACTTCATCAGACATACATAAAAGCAAATAACACTTTAAAAAAAACCACAGATGTACTACATTTCCAGTTACTCACTTATATTCTCTTTCTTAATACGAGCCAGTTATGGAACCATTTAATGACTTGAATTAGAAAAAAATATATTAAATTCAGGTAATCCATCAAACTGACATTCAATTTTATTAATACATCCACTTACTTTACTTGAAAAGACTTGAACTTGACAAATTGATTTCGTTTGAAAATTTGTTCTGAACATATGTTTTATTAAAGAAAAAGATTCTGAAATTTCAAATTTTTTCATCTCCCTTGACATATGTATTTGTTCTTGGACTCCTTACGAAGATGATATCTTTCATACGTAGCATAACAACAGGAAACTGAATGATCGAGTGTCCAGCGCTCTGGTGCCCGGTGACACAGGTTTCCGGTTCAAAAACTGGTTGTACCATGGATGTTTGTAGTGGTTCGGAATCCACTTTAAACCGTAGGTCCCGTCTAATAGGATCAGAGACAGGTATGTGGATAGTGTTACTCGCGTTCATAGCGTATCTTCAAGCTACAAGTACCCCCTAGGTAGTGCTAAAATGAGTAACAGCTGTGCAGCCCTTGCGTATAGCTTAAAGATAAGTCACTCTGTATTGCCAGCTGCATTAGAACAACAACAGTTAAGTGCTAGTAAATTAAAGGTTTGAATATATTGAAGAGATGGCAAAAAACATTTGAGGAAAAAGTTACGATGGAAACCTTTACTGCAAATACTTTTCAGAAAGCATCACGGACTTCCTCAAATGTGTTTCCAATAAAATAAGAACCTTTACAACATTTCTTTAAAAAAATTATTTAAAATATGAACTGCCTTTTTTAATTCACTTCACACTTTTCTGTGATTTATTAAGTAGTTGTAAGTAAATACCATGTAAATTATTTAAATAGGTCAAATTATAAACAAAATGGCAATTCTTAATTTTATGGCACTATTTTCGCTAAGTTGCATTAAAATATTTTTGTTTACTGCAGCATTTTTTAAATTATACGTTTTGTATATGTATGTAAATTTGTATATGTTTTAATAATATTTCCCATAAATTCCAACACAATGAAGCATTTACCTTTTTCGTTAAGGAAGTGATTATTATTTATGAAAGATTGTTCTCAATTTTTCAATGCTTATGTTCTCTTACAAAAATAATCATTATTCTCTCATTATTAGTTTGACACAACTACAATACATTTTTCTGAAACACCCACGAAAAGAAAAATATCGCTTTAGTTGAAAAAGAAACTCTGGCACTCGGTACCACAGGTTTCGGGTTCGAGTCCCGGCGGTGCCATGGATGTTTGTAGTGGTTCGGAATCCACTTTAAACCGTAGGTCCCGGTCTAATAGGATCGTAGAGCGTTGCGGGGGCATTGTGACTCCGCGTCCGTGGCTTATCTTCAAGTGACACGCCCCACCCCTGGGTAATGCAAAGTGAGTAACGTCTGTGCAGCACTTGCCTTAAGGCATCTAAGACCAAGCTGTCTGTGTTTGCCAGCAGCATTACAAAGAAAAAAAAAGTTGAAAAAGAAATTGTTTTCAGGGAGGGCACTTTCGTTTAAAAAAATGGCGTAATTGTTCATTAAGGCGAGGAAGAATTGAAACGTGCATTTTGTTTCATTTCAGAAAACTTTAAGCAGCTTCATTGCATATTTAAATTGTTTTTTCTGGAGATTTGGATTGCGAACTGCATTAATAACAAGCCATTCAAACTTCTTCTATAGTAAAATTTCATAAATAATTCATTTCCTAGAAAGAAAAGTATTGAAGGAGAAACATGGAAAGAACAGTAAGTCTTTTTGATTATTTCAAAAATTAGTATCATTTGGATTGAATTACAAATATGCAAAAGTATTATTTACTCGCATTGTATTGTAAAAGAAGGAATATACACAATTCTGTTTCTATACGAACTACTTTTACACAACTATGATTTAATACGAATTAGAAGAAAAAAAGTTTAATTCTCTTTTTAAGCGACTAGGAAGAAAATGTTGCTTTACTTTTATTTGTCTAATTGAAGCATTGGAGACTGTTTGGTTTGTCGCTATACTGTCACTTTTTTTGCACACATTGGGCTAATTAGATCGGTACCTAAAATTTTGTGTGGATTTCGAACCACTAATGAGCATCCATGTCACAGCCAAGATTCAAACCTGACGCCTGTGGTACCTAAGGCCAGAGTCTTTTTGGGGAAAATAATGCTTAAACATAACTTACTACTGTGCCCGAAAAGTAAGACCATTATTTTTTTTTTTTTTCAAAAACCCTTTATTTATTGTATTATTTTCTTAAATTTATTTCATCGTCTTCAAAGTTATCCCCTCTGGACACAATGCACTTATGCCAACTTTTTTTCCTATCCTCAGCCATCGGCAGGGATGCCCTTCAAAGCGCGTGGCGATTCACGTTGAATCTCTTCGTCTTCAACGCGTTCTCTGCCTTCTTTTGAACTGTGTATATCACTTGTAAACATTTCTTTCCGATATAGGAATGCTCACCGAATGCTTTCTACAACATTCTATACGTTTCCGCAAACAAAATGGAATGCGAGTTCTTGGCTCAATGAATTCAGTCATTTCAAATATCTCCGGAATCAGTTTCAGCGTTTCACAAAGCCAGGCGTAACTCAAGCACTAATGAATATTTTGACGTCAAATTTCACACAGATGTCAAGGAGAGTGGCAGCAACCTAAATTAATAGTTTAAAAAAACTAAAAAATACGCTTTTAGAGTTAATCAAACTAAAAAGTAAAAAATAATTGTTAACATAAGAATAAAATGACTGACGAGAAAATGAATGTCACTGTTCTAAAATCGTGGGGTGCTCGATATCAATCGTTATAATTTCTCACTAGTTTCATTCCGAAATGCAGAGTTAGTTTAAAAATGTCATACAAAGCACCCCACGCTTTTAGAACAGTGACATTCATTTTCTCGTCAGTCATTTTATTCTTATGTTAACAATTATTTTTTACTTTTTAGTTTGATTAACTCTAAAAGCGTATTTTTTAGTTTTTTTAAACTATTAATTTATTTTTTACTTTTTAGTCTGATTAACTCTAAAAGCATTTTTTTTTTAGTTTTTTTAAAGTATAATTGTTTTTACTTTGTTTTCCACTTGGCTTTACTTAGATTGAATGCAGGTCGAGTACCTGTGCGCGAAGCGCACATCTACTCAAAATCAAAAGTTTACATACTTTTTACCCACCGAAATTTTCGGCCAATAGGAAGAACGCAATTCGACATGATCGCACTCCTATGCCTTTGAGATCCGCCTCTTTTTAGCCACCGAAATTTTCGACCAATAGGAAGAGCGCAATTCGACATGATCGCTCTCCTATGCCTTTGAGATCCGCCTCTTTTTAGGCACCGAAATTTTCGGCCAATAGGAAGAGCGCAATTCGATCGCGGATCAGTTGACTGACTCGCCAGTAGATGGTGCCATCAGTGCCAAAATCGAGCCCAAAAAGTGAGTTACATACAAACATACAAACATACAGGTGAAGCTAATAAAAGCGTATTAAAAAGAAACAAAAAATTGAAATACCATAAGCGCCGGGAATTTTAAATTGAAAATTGTTTAATTCTCTTTTCTTAAATAAAAAAGTTTAACTTTTTAGTTTTGCTCTTCGGAGACAGAAATACATAGCAAAAGTGAAGAAAAGATTGAAGGGTTTATAGTAGCTCATGATCGTTTGAACTTGTTATTTTGCTCCAACTCTTCAAGAGATCGTATGTTGAAACCCTGCTTGTAAATCGGGCCCTAAAACCACGGATCAGTGAAAGGTATAGATATGAGTAAATTGCCAGTTAACTTAATGGCAAATAATAAAGTTTAGGCTACTGTGTTAACTCTTGTATAACTCACTCTCAGGAGATATGCTGCTTGGAACTGAAGAGGTAGAACATAGCTGTAAATTGTGACGTTATCCTCGTCACATTAAATCTGTTAATTCTGGGTGATCAGTTGAGCTAAAGTCCTGTGTAATTAGGAATAAGGTTATGATTAAAACTTTTACGTAATTGTATTACTCTCCATTACAATAAGTTAAAACTTATGTCCATATCCATTCCTTAAGTCCATGTTGTTATTCAAATAACTGTTTATAAACTATAACGTTACATTCATCACGTTAAATCTGCTAATTTTGGATGACCTGTTAAGTCCAAGTTGTAAATCCAAATACTTGCTATAAACTGTAACGTAACTTATCGCATTAAGTCTGCTGACTTGTGGTAAAGAGTTAAATAAAGCTAATGACTTGAAAAGGATGATTTTTAATTAAGTCTGAGCGTCATTGTATAACTCACTCTTAGGAGATATGCTCCTTGGAACTGAAGAACTGATAATTCAGGATGGTCTGTTAAGTCCAAATTGTAAATCTAATACTGTTAGAAACTGTAACGTTACACTATAAAAAGGTATAAACTGTAACGGTTTCCTCGTTAAATCTGGGTGATAAGTTCAAGTCTTGGGTAGTTATAGATAAATTTATAAATTAACTTTCACTTAATTGTATGACTCTTCATGCTTAAAATTAGTATTGTTTCTATTTTGAAACAGCAAGAGTTTTTTTAATTGTATGGAATCAACAGAATATCTCTCTTTTGGGGGAAAATCGTTTGATCCACCCCTCGAAGAAGAGCGTCATCGACCCTCGTTCAGAAAACAAATGACTCGGCTGTTGTCCTTGGACGGCAATAAATTGGCTCGAGATCTCCTCCATAATTCATCCCTAAATGGCTCCACGCAGGAGACTCCATTCACTGCGGGAGCCATGAGATCGAGATAATGAACCGCTTCTCGCATCCAGCTCGGCAGAACAGGAGTCAAGAGACGACTGTCCAATCATCGATGAAATTAAATATCGGACGACGAATCGATATAATCGACGGAGAAGCACAAATGAGATTGTGTTTATGGCTATGATGCGATTATTGAATCGCGAATGCTTATAATTCCACTTAGTTTGCCTTAATAGTGAGATTGCGTTGTGATGTTCGTCAATTTCGCCCCAATAAATACTCAGATATAGAATCTTCTTAAATGACCTTATTTATGTTGTCTTGTTTTAATTGTTATTTCAAAATGGAGCTAGTGAATATTTTAAAAGCATTTTATATCATACTTTCAGTCTTGAAAAATTTCTTACTCGATTTCATTTGATTCGTTGCTGTAGCGTGTGTAGTGTAGAGTACATGTGCAACTTATAGTTGACATACGATGTCCAACGAATAATAAGCATTAAATAACCAATATGTGATAGCATCACATGTTGCTTATGTGATGTTATCAAAAATTGGCATACTCTGGATGCTTTATGGTAATGCGAAACTGTGGGCATGAGTGCAAATTTGTTTGTCGCTCTACGTTTATTTTGTGCTAATCCTACCGGGCCACTTTACGCTAATCAAACCGGGACTTAGAGTTTAACCTGGATTTCTGACCACTCACAAACATGAATGCCACCGCCAGGTTTCGAACCAGCCTGTGGTACTAAAGGCCACAGAGCTAGCCCATTGGTCACCAGGTCGCATTATTACTCGAGTTTGGTAATGTAATATTTTATCTTGAAAACTTTTATTATCTCACAAAATTACATTATAATAGGCTATCTTTAATGCAGCAAGTACGAGACCGCATTATCGAAAGTTAATATATTTCTGACAACAATACGAAATAGTTTGACAATATACGGAATAAATCATGATGGCAATCATACCGATGAAATGAAAAATCATACGGATGAATTATAGGAAAACTGAAGATAATCATCCTAGATAAAAATTTAAAGTGTTAAAATAGTATGTACATATTGAATATGAATATATGCGCATTCAACGCATAATAATGTGAATAAATATATACATAGTAAACACATATACAACAGTTACCCTAGACCCATAATGCAACATCGTAACATCCATTTTAATAAATGTGGAGGGGATGAGATAATGAAGCAAAGGAAGCAATGAAGATTGTATATTATCCAATATCCTATCTTCATTCCTTCCTTTGCTTCTTTATTTCATCCCCTTCATCCCTTTTCACCTGCATATCTTTTCGCACACATTAAGACAAATTACAGACCGGTGAACTTTGCCTCCACTTCTGACAACAATTACTGTAGCAATGAACACCAACCGCGAAATCAAGCCTTCCGCACTGACCTCGCGCACTAGCTTCACACTTTGCCACTGAACCACCAGTCGCACACCTAAAAAACAATTATATATATATATATATATGTATATATATATATATATATATTATTGAAAACACATTACTAAAAGCAATACCCGATAGCATAGATATAATTATATTGAACATTTGCTTAAACTAATTATATTAAATCGTAATTAAAGTTAACTCTTCTAAGAACCTTTTTCTCTTCTTGTAGAGGGTGATTATAATTAGTCCTACTTTAAAAATGCTGTACAAAAAGCATTCCCCGACACAATGTATTCAAATTTGAACTGAAGATACTTGAAGAAGAGGGAAATGGTACGACATTCCAAAAATATTCCAAAGTGTATTAATACATCGCGCTGTAAAAGGCATAAAGAAAGCGAATTCGGTTGCCAGTGATATTTTGGTTCGAAATAACAACGTATTCGGCATGAGTTGCACATGAAACCAACTGTAGTGCTCATTATGGCGGATTGGTTCAGTTTTTGGAAGGAAAAAATGACTTCCAAGTCATTCAGCAGTTGTGATACTGTGCATCCATACGGAAAGCCATCTCCATGGCAAGGTCATACCGAATTGGATGGGAAAAATCGGTGGAACATTTTTTGTACTAAATTTTTTATGCCTTACCGTTTCCTACCTTCTTCAAGTATCTTCAATTCAAATTTGAACCCGTTGTGACGAGTGGTTCTTTTTTCATAGCATTTTGAAAATAGGACTTTAATTATAATAACCCTATATGTTTATAATATTGCTAAAAGCAATACCCTATGGATATAATTATATTGAACATTTCTTTAAACTAATTATATTAAATCTTAATTAAACTTAAACACTTCTAAGAACCTTTTTCTCTTATTGTATGTAAGAATCTGTTAACATCCTATCAATGCCCAGCAAGAGTAATTCCACGTATTGGTGCCGTTTTCCCATCAACAGACATTATGGCGAATAATTCCCCAGAATATTAGGCCCACTGAATAGCTACGGGATGATATCACTAAATGGTAATGACGGATACAGGGATCAAATCCAAACTTGCATTCTCGATTATAATACATATGAATGTGTAACAATTGCTGATGCCATGAGAGAGATAATCAGGACATTGCGTTACTGAGATTCGTAAAATATTCATCGTTTAGAGTTATAAAAGATCATTTACGAGGTACTTACTTAATTAATTTCACCAATGTGTTATTAAGGTTTTTTTATTAGATTCCGTAAAGTGTAAATCGAGAATACGATTTGCAAATCTAAAAGGAAAATAATTAATCATTAATATATTAAATTAATAATTATTAATTCTAATAATATATTAAATAAAAAATTAATTAATTATAATAATTAATAATTAAGTAATAAATTAATTTCACAACTGCGTTAGTAAGTTTCTTTTTATTAGATTCCTTAAAGTGTAAATCAAGAATACGATTTGCAAATATGAAGGAAAGTATTAAGTTGGAGTCACTGAAGGTCATTTATGAAATACGTAAAAAATTAACTTTTTCATTGTGTTATTAAGATTATTTTTTGTTGTCCTACTCTTGGCTCAGTGGCAAAGTTTGACGCTGGTGAGCATTAGGGCTGAGGTTCAATCTGCTGGTGGCTTTGTTGTAAACATTGTTTCAAACAAGTAATATAAAAAAAATTTAAAGTCAATTCCTACTTTTTTTTCACTCTATTGCATAAACGTCCTTTATGAATAATTTTCATTCATTTTTTTAAGTTTATCTGGCGCCATCTATTGGTAGATATATGCAACTTAAATCTGAAAAGAAAACTAAAATTAATGAATTAAACTTAATGACTGAATTAATATTTGAAAAAACTGTATTCACATCCAGTGTCCTCCACTACAAGTCCAAAAAAAATGTATTTGAACTTGAGTGGATGAATAAAAAGTATTTTATTGATTGAAAAATTAGATTGAAAAATTTTAGATCGAATATTTGTAGAAAAAATTTGTAGATTGAAAATTTGAACAAGACATATATAGGGAGAGTGTGAGCTAATAGAAGGAATTGAAAAACGAAGAGATTTGAGGGAGTTTACCTGGTGGGAGTTTACCTGGTGGGAGTTTACCAGCTTTCCTCCAATACCACACTCAAAAGAGGGATAGTTTCGTCCAAAACTTCAATGGTTTTTAAAATTTATCAAAATACGCGTTACTTTCTAATGATTCAGAGAGTTTTGTCTTTATGAATATGAGAAAAAGAGGGCCGAGAACTTCTTAGGATACTTAGTTGAAATAAGTGCTGACTTTCATATTAACGAGAATAATGTAAGTGCCAGACTCATGGCTCAGTGGCAACGTCGCCTTTGATGAGCATTAGAGCGGAGGTTCGATTCTGCTGTCGGCTTTGTTGTAGACACTGTTTGAAAAAAACGAAGAGACTCGATGGCGTTTGTGATATTCAGCATCTTGTCTCGTATGTCGGACTACCTGGTGGGAGTCTTCCAGGTTTTCTTCAATACGATACGCAGATTCAGGACAGTTCCCCCTAAAGGCTCCTTCCGACAGGCGCGACGACGCGGCAGGCAAGAAAATTTATTGGACCCTTTCACAGCGAAAAGTCAGAAATAGCATTACGCCTATCGAAGTTCCGCTTCGAGTTGAAAGTGGGTCAACTAGAAGCGGTACATTTCAACCCAGTTTCAGGCGAACGCGGTAAGGCTAGTGATTGGTCAGCGCTTCACGCTTCAACGCCTCACGTCTCGGTGGGAACGAGAGTTAAAAGTCCTCCCGGAAGGCACTGCCCTTCTTCTTTAGCATCACGGAGCCAAGTCAGACTTCTACCTACGATTGCTCCATCGCAACCGAATCTGCCCCTTTTCCCTCCATCCATGGGTTGATTACTCATGGGATGTACGTTCCGCACTGCAGGAAAGTGAGCATTAGTCACAACAATAAGATTCTTTTTATGGGAAAATTTCATTTACGGTAAGTAATAAATTAACTTCTTCACTGTGTTATTAAAGCTATTTTTATTGGATTCCTTAAACTATAAATCGAGATTACGACTTTCAAAATTTAAAAAAAAAAAAATTACTATCAAACAACAATTTTTAAAATGGATAGCTCGTTTTTTCTTAACTGTCAATAAAGGTAAATTTAATTTTTCTAAATATTTGGCTTTCATATTTAATGAAAAAATTTTCTTGTGTAGTAATTCCTCTTCCAAAGTGGTTAAAAAACTAAAATATTAATTTATATGAACTTTTTGTAATGTTCTATTCTATTTCATACAAAACAAGTAATATATAAAAAAAAATTTTAAAGTCAATTCCTACTTATTTTTCACTCTATTGCAGAAAGTCCATTATAAATAATTTTCATTCATTTTTTTTAGTTTATTTGGCGCCATCTATTGGTAGATGCATGCAACTGAAATCTAAAAAAAACTAAAATGAATTAATTAAATTTAATTAATGAATTAATATTTGAAAAAACTGTATTCACATCCAGTGTCATCCACTGCAAGTTCAAAAAAATGTATTTGTACTTGAATGGAGGAATAAAAAGTGTTTTATGAAGGATTGAATATTTGAACAAGATATATAGAGGGAGAGTGTGAGCTAATAGAAGTAATTGAATGATCAGAGTTTTAAATAAAATAATCTTTCTTGTGTCTATTTATTTTTAATAAACACATAAATAAATAGTATCCAGTATACACATTAATTATGTCTTTCTTGTTTATACTTTGATTATGACTTATAATTTAGTTATGACTACCGTGTGTATAATTTAATTAAGGCTATCATGCATAATGCACCATTTTTGTTGTTCTTTAAACACACCAACTTATTTTTAAAAATTTTACTTATAACTAGAAATTAGACATGATATCCGTTCTATTAATGCAAGGATAAAAAATGAATAAATAAAAACCTTCCTCGATTTGTTTAGATTACTTCAAAACTTTATGTGCCTCTTTCTTTTAATTCTTTATATATATATATATATACCTGGGCAAGTCACTTATTAGTCTTTACCTGCTTTGTTTTTCAATGCATTATCTCATAACATCAAAGGACTCCAACTCAAAATAGAAGCTAGCGGCTGCTTCGCACCAACACAAATCATCATATTCGTACTATTTCTGTACACTCATCTCATATTCTTGTAGCATGGGAATTTAGAATAGTTTTGGATTCGTGACGTACAGCGGATTGGAATGCTGATATCTAGTATTCCAATCAGTTTTCGGAGTAGGCCGGCACGCCTACGGGCCACTCCTATTCGGTGTAGGGGAAACGGGAGATAATTATGGACAGTAAATATCCTAAAATTACCCCTTCTAATCACCGCTCAGGAGTGGTCTAATGGCGATTCAGATAGAACACGATTCAATTTCCCGTATCATATGAATGATTTATGGTAATCAGCTGCATTTTTTTTTTTTTTTTTTTTTTTTTTGTAATTTGCTAACAATAGGATTGCCTTTTGGTTTAGTTTGTTTAGGATTTACCTAACAATAGATGTAAACAGTAGTGCCCAAAAGATTTTCAATCATCTAAGCGTTTGAATGTTTTGTTTCTATAATCTTTCGGATATTTCAGATACAAGTTATTACTATTATTATTATTTCTTTTAAAAAATTTCTAATTAAGAAAGGATTTTATGTACCTTTTCATTTGTTATGTTATTATTCATATTTACATCATTTCATGTTCAGAAATTCAAATTATATTAAGGTGGGTCCTCTGCGGCTTAAATATTTTAAGCCTAAAACTGTATAATGAGGCTAATGGTGTAATGACTAGCGCTCTGGTGCCGCAGGTTTCAGATTCGAGCCCCGCGTGTGCCATGGATGCTTGTAGTAGTTCGGAATGCACTTTAAACAGTAGGTCGCTGTCGCTGTCGTTGTAAACAGCAACTGTACAGTGATCACATTTTTTTTTTTTTTTTTTTTTTTTGTAATTTTTTAACAATATGATTGCCTCTTGGTTTAGTTAATTTAGGATTTACCTAATAACAATCATTACAGATTGAAATAGCAGTGACCAAAATATTTGCAATCATCTGAGTGTTTGAATGTTTGTTGCTGTAATATTTGATGATAGTTCAGATATAACACAATTTAATTTCCATTATCATATGAATGGGCCCTGATGGCCAAGTGGATAGCGCTAGGTACCACAGGTTTCGGGTTCGAGTCCCGATGGTGACATGAATGTTTGTAGTGGTTCGGAATCCCCTTTATACCGTAGGTCCTGGTCTCATTGGACCGTAGAGCGTCACCGAGACCAATCAGACTTCTTCTCGCACACATCATTCCCAAACTGTAAACTCACCTCTAGGCATAGTGATGTGTAGTAGTAGTATATGAATGATTTACTGTTTTTTTTTTTTCTTTTTTTTTTTTTGTAATTTGTCAACAATATGATTGCATCTTGGTTTAGTCAGCTTAGGATTTAACTTATAATAGTCATTACAGATGGCTAAAATATTTGCATAATTAAAGTCCCGCATTCAAAATGTTGTAAAGAAAGAACCACGCTTCACAATGAGTTCAAATTTGAACTGGAGAGACTTGAAGAAGAGGGGAAACGGTACGGCCTCAAAAACAGTTCCATAGTGTATTACTAGAAGGCGCTGTAAGCGGCTTAAAGAAAGTGATTTCGGATGCCAGTGATATTTTGAATCGAAATGACAACGTATTTGGCGTGAGTTGCACATTAAACCAACTGTAGTGTGCAATGGGGTGGATTGACTTTCATGTCATTCAACAGTTGTGACACCGTCAGTTAAACGCCCATCCACCACGGCAAGATCATACGTTTTAAAATACGTCATACGTCTTTACGTACACGTGACGTATGACGTACGTAAATACGTCACGTATGACGTACGTAAATACGCCATACGTCATACGTCTTTTCATACGTCTTTTTCTGATGCCATATCATTTCCCCCTTCTTCAAGTATCTTCAGCTCCAATTTGAACTCATTGTGTACAGTGATTCTTTTTGTACAGCATTTTGTATGTGGGACTCTAATTACAATCACCCTTTATATTTCTATTTTAAAAAGTCTTTTATTAATTAAAAGTATTTTTCTGTAAGAGTCTGACTCTGTCATGATTCTCTAAGAGGACAAGCACTTGCACGAAAGAATGGTTCTCGAGTTTCTCGACCGACACAGAATAACAACAGTGAAATCTTCTCATTGTTGTTGTGACTAATCCTCAGTGTCCTGCAGTGCGGGACGGACATCCCATGAGTGATCTACTCATGGACGGAGGGAAAGGGGGAGATTCGGTTGCGATGGAGCAGCCGTAGGTAGAAGTCTGACTTTTACTCCGTGACGCTCTTAAAGTCCTATGAGACCGGGACCTACGGTTTAAAATGGATTCCGAACCACTACAAAGATCCATGGCACCGCCGGGACTCGAACCCGAAACCTGTGGTACCGAGCGCCAGAGCGACCCTTCAGGCCCTCTTCTCATTGTTAAATCAGTTAAATAACCCTTTAGTTAGTTAAATCTTCTGAACAGTTAAATAAAAATCCCCAGAAGAAATACAATGTAGCTGTATAGCGAATAACAAAAATTTATAAACAATATAAAAAATCATTACATATAGTTCTTTAACGTAACTGTTCAGATATTTTTTTCTGCATCTGGAGAAGTGGCACATAAGCATGATTTCTTCAAGTAAACTTCCAGGTCCGACATGGTTAGTGGGTGATAAATGTTCGTGACCCTATTAGCAATGTCCTCCCGGTGCATTACTGTGACATTCATGAGAGTATCGTCTTCTGGAGCACCTTGATGGAGACAACTGTCCGAGGGTAGACTTCGGCCATTTAGCGACCACTCGTCAGATGACTTATGGGAATTCTGATAACAGAAGCCTCGATGGTCATTAATAACAAAACAACTCGGGGCTTATTCTCTGCTGTTTTTTTCTTCATAGTAGAAAGGATTTCAATATGACAGTTACTTGGTGGTTTATTGGAAAATCCACTACTTATAATAAACGGAGATAGGGAACACGTTGGTTTCGATATAAGTGAATATGCTGAAGATTTTCAGATGCGATGATTCTGTAAGCGGGCAAGTAGCTGCACAGAAGAAAGGTTCTCCATTTTCTCCAGAGGAACAAAAAAATCATCTTCTGAACAGTTAAATAGCCCACACCAGAAGAAATTCAATGTTGTAGTTGTTACTAATCACACTGGTACAGGAAAAGCTGCACAAGTTCCAATAGACGCGTCGTGGGCGACTTCTAAATGGCTAAGGGTTTAGCACCATGCAGTTTCACTTTAGCGATTAACCAGAAGGGCTGAAGACTGGCTCATCATGAAGACAACGCTCTACAATTCTATTAGACAGGGACCTACGGTTTAAAGTGGATTCCAAACCATTACAAACTACCATGGCACTGCCGGGACTCGACACCGAAACCAGTGGCAGAGAGACAGACACTCGGCTATTCAGGCCCAGAAACTCAATGTAGATATAATAAATAACAAAATTTTGAAACACTATAATAAATGGTTACAAATGGTTCTCTAACGTAATGTAACACGTAGGATCCTCTAATGTAAATACTATAATAAATCAATACATATGGTTGTTTAACGTAACTGTTCATATATTTTTTTTTCTGCATCTGGAGAAGTGGTACATAAAAAGCAAGGTTTCTTTAAATAAACTTCCAGGTCCAACATGGTTAGTGGGTGATAAATGTTCGTCACCCTATTAGCGACGTCATAACAGCATCGTCTTCTGGAGCGCCCTGATGGAGATGAATAACAGAAGCCGGGCTTCGGCCAATCGTCAGATGACTTAATAGGAATTCGGATAACGGAAGACTCGAGGGTCATTAATAACAAAACAATTCGGGGCTTTCTTCCTCTTTTTTTTTGCATGGTTGGGAAGGATTTCAATGGGATGGTTGTTGGGTGGTTTATTGGAAAAGCATGTTGCTCATAATAACAGGCGATATGGATCCTATTGATTTCGATATGAAGGTACATGCTGAAATGCAAGTTAGGAGAACTCCCAATTTTCATAATAGTTATAAAAATTCCTATTTTTTTCATACCATTTCTTTTAATTACTTAAACACTTTAATTTGTATTTAAATAGATTTCTTAAATTTCAATGCGTCCTTTTCTGAATTTATATTTTTAGAATTAAATTTTAATACAATCTGTAGTAAGAGAACGAACCAGGAAGTAGTTTTGGAAACCCTTTTTACCCTTAAAACGTTTTAATTTTGCTTTATTTTAATTAATTGTTCCTCGTGGACAACTTCAAAGACCAACAATTAACTTAACATCAACTGAGAGATTTTTAATTGAAAATACTTAAAGCGAACCTTTTATTATAGCACCATTCAACTTTTCAAAAAGCAAACTGTTTTGCAATAAATGTTTACCAACCGTTTAATGATTTTTCGATTCACCAAATCCTTTATGTCAGGAGCAATATGGAATCGGAAAAGTTATTTTCCCCTTTCTAGACAAAATTAAAACAAAAACATGAAGTATTTCACATACAATTAATTTCACCGTCAATGTTGAGTCCCTAATTTCAACTTTCAACAGCACAATTATAAAAAAAATCAACTAAAATGAAAACTGCGTTTTGTGACGTTGTAATCTCTCCTGTCATCTCCATTCAGTTTGCCATCTAATCCTGTAAAAGATAATTAGTTTTAAATTTTACAAAATCCAATTGCACAAGGTAAATATGATTTCTGGTGTATTAAAAAAGAATAGGTATATTTACAAAAATAAATATAAGTATAGAAAAAATCTTTTAAAAATGCATTATTTAATCCATAATTAAAAAAGTTATAATGAAAAAATAAGTCAATAATAAATAAATAAATAATAATAAAGGAACAACAAAGAAATAATAATAATAATTAAGAATAATGTTATAATAAATAATAATTAAGAACAATAATTATAAAATAATAATAAAGAAAAAATAATACTTAAGAATAATAATTATAATAAATAATAATAAAGAAAAAATAATACTTAAGAATAATAATTATAATAAATAATAATTAAGAAATAATAAATCAATAATAACCATTCCTTAAATCAAGAGGTAAATGTCATTGTATCTCTTGATTAAAGGGATTTCAAACATTTTTTTATTATTCAAACAATATTTTATAATTTTTCATCTTCTACGATTATTAATTTCAAATCAATTTCTAAACGGTAATTAGCGCTAAATTTTACGAAGACCAATTGCACAAGGCAAATATCATTTTTGGTATATTGAAGAAAATAGGAATGTTCAAATATAAGTAGAGAAAAAACTTTTAAAAATGCATTATTTATTCAAAAAATAATAATAAAATAATAATGATGAAATTATAATAATAAAGAAATAACAATAATAAATAAATTATAACAATAAATAAATAATAATAATAAATAAATAATAATAAATAATAAAGAAATAATAATCATCCCTTAAATCAACCGATAATTTTTTAGGGATTTCAAACATTTTATTTAATTATTCAATCTTCTATGATTATTAATTTCAAATCAATCAATTTCTAAACGGTAATTAGTTTTAAATTTACGAAACCATTTGAAAACCAAATTAGATTTTTGGTGTAAAAAAATGTATATTTACAAAATATATATATATATATATATATATATAAATTAGACAAAAAACACTATAAAATAAAATATTTAAGTTCTTTTACTGAAAGAATTTCATTTATTATTTAATCATCTGCAATTTTTAATTTTATAACTTTTTTCATTTTAATGGTTTTTTTAAAAATTGCAATATTTTACTTCTTTCAGTAATGAATCTCATTATATCGTTAATAAAATCGTTAAACTGTATTTATGTATAACGATGTTTTATGGATAAGAAAATTATGAATACTATTAATTTTATTAGTTTTATTTTATTAGTTAATAATTTTAGTGATGAACTAATAGTTTATTTAAATAGCAGAGAAAAAACTTCAAAAAATACATTATTTAATCTTTTTATTCAAAAAATTTCATTATATGTCTTGATTTAAGGGATTTCAAACATTTTTTAATTATTAATATTATACCGTTTTTTTCATTTTAATGGTTGTCTTAAAAATTACAGTATTTTAATTATCTATGGAGTAAAATCGTTAAACTATACTTTAGTATTTATGCATAACGATTTTTCAAGCACACATAAGCAAATTACTAATTTTAATGGAAAACAAATAGTTTTTTTAAATTTAAATATGAGTAGAGAAAAACTATGGAAAATACATTATTTAATTTTTTACACAAAAAATATACAAAAATTATATCTCTTTATTTAAGGGATTTCAAACTTTTTCAAATATTCAGTCTTCTACAATTATTAATTTCAAATCAAATGAATTTCTAAGAAGGTAATTAGTTTTAAATTTTAAGGTAATTACCAATTGCACAAGGTAAATATGATTTCTGATGTATTGAAAAAAAATTGGTATTTTTACCAAAATGAATATAAGTAGAGAAAAATTTTTTAAAACATACAATATTTTTTTTTATTTTTTTATTCAAAAAGTGCCATTATATATCTTGATTTAAGCTATTTCGAAAATATTTTTTAATTAATTAATAGTTTATTATATTTAATTTCATACTTTTTTTTTCAATTTAATGATGTTCTTTAAAATTACAATATTTTAGTATTTTAAATAATTAAACTGTACTTTAGTATTTATGCATAACAATGTTAATATTTAAATGAAAAACGAATTCTAAATCTAATTTTAATGAGAAACCAATAGTTTTGTTTAAATATGCTTTTAATCAGAAATTTTTTATTTATTTTTGCAATAGTAATCCACATAATTAAAATTGAATTTGTAATTTTTAAGAATTTGTAATTTGTAGTCAAAAACGATTATTTCCTTCTGAAATTAAATCTTTCTATTGAGCTCCAGATTAAATGCTTCAAAACCTGATCTTTTTCAAAAATTTGACTGAGGCTTCTTTAAGATGTAAACAAGAATCTAAATAGCTTAAAAACATCTTTAGTTTTTCATTTTATTATACTTATAGACTCAGGGCCTGATAGCCGAGTGGCTAGCGCTTTGCACTCAGTACCACGGGTTTAGGGATTCGAGTCCCGGAGTTACCCGAATTTTAGTGGTTCGGATTCCACATTGAAGCCGTAGGTCCCTATCTAATAAGATCGTAGAGCGTTGCGGGGGTATTGTGACTCACGTCCGTAGCTTGCCTTCAAGCTACACGGGTAGTGCTAAGTGAGTAACGTTGGTGCAGCCCTTGCTGATGGCATAAAGATGAACTGTCTCTCTATTGCCAGCTGCATTAGAACAACATATTCCATTTCTTATAGGTATAATTATTAAATACATTTTTCAAAATAGTATTTGCGCCATACCATAATAGCTAAGCAAGTTGCTGATAAACTAACAGTCAATTTTAAATTTTCTGTCATATTTTACATAAAATATCTAAACATTTTGAATATTGCCTTCTTAAAAATATCTATAGCAACTTAATGCATTATTTGCTTTTGCGGTTTTTTTTTTCTTTAGATTTTTAAATTGCAGCATTATTGATCAATAGCTGTTTCTTAAAAAAAAAAAAAAAAAAAAAAAAAAAAAAAAAAACTTTTACAGAATTTACTTTAGTGAGATATATTACTTAGAGACCTTTCGTAGATGTCGAAATTTTATTCCAAGTACTATCAGAAAAAAAAAAACATTCTTAGGAGTAGTTATTTATATTATTTTTTAATCCTCTTTAAAATATATCAAAATAAAATTTCTGAGACGTTTATAAATAAAAATCTCAATTTCAACGAAATGATGAGTAAAAATGTCTCTATTTAAATGAAAAAATAAATAAATAAAATGGCAATGGAATTAAGATATTAAAAGGAAATTTTTCGAACACAATTTTTATGTTGCCACACAGGGTAATCTTTATTTATTTCTAAATATTACATCAAACGATTATTTTTTTATCAGTGGAAAATAAAAAAAATTATGATTTATTTGCAGACGAATTTTTAACGTAAACCTTTTTCTTAAAATGAATGAAAGTATACAACATTTTTTTTTTCTAATGCAGCTGGCAAACACATACACCTTGGTGTTGGATGCCTTAAGGCAAGTGCTGCACAGACGACACTCACTTTGCATTACCCAGGGGGCGCTTGTAACTTGAAGATAAGCCACGGACGCGGAGTAACAATGCCCCCGCAACGCTCTACGATCTTATTAGACCGGGACCTACTTTTTAAAGTGGATTCCGAACCACTACAAACACCCATGGCATCCTTGGGACTCGAAACCGAAACCTGTGGTACTGAGCGCCAGAGGGCTAGCCACTCGGCCATTCAGTACAACCCACTGTACAACAAATTAATATTATTTTTTGGTAGAGGGAGTCATCGCATCTAAGGGTCATCCTTAGGCATATTATAATTTTAAAATGGACTTTTAATATTTAAAATTTTATTTTTATTTTTTGCAATTGATTTTCCCTTAATTAAAAATTTCCAAATTTTAGTATATTACTAAATCAATTTTTATATAACATTCCATCGAAGGACCCTATTAGCTAGAACAAGCAATACATTCTGAAAAAAAATGGGTATTATTAGAAATATATGAACGCTATTAGATCGCTTTAACTTTATTGGACTTATAATATTCTATGACTGCTATTTTTATTTCTAGTCACACTATTTCTATAAAAAAGTACGTTAACGTTTTCCATGAATTCTTTCTTATAAATTTCAACATTCAATTTTATAGATTACAAATTTTCAAAACTTTTTTCGTTCGAAAATAAAATATACAATATTTATACAAAATTAAATAACAAACATGACTAGTCTTTAATGAAGGTTATACTAATAAATAATAATTATTAAAACGAATTAATAATTATTATTAATTAAATTATTATTAATTATAATTATTATTAATTAAATTATTAGATTAAATTATTATTGCACTAATAATGAACAGTGTTAATGAACAGTAATAATGAAGTGTTCCTCCTACGCACTGCAATAGCGCCCCTTGCGGCGTACTGAAAAAACGTCACTTGGCTTCGAGATTCTCACTCGAGAGGAAGTACGGCAAAAGAGGAGCTGACGTTAGTTACGAACTCTACTCCTGAGAGCTAGAAGTGGAATCCTTCCGCAACTGTATAATTAGCTGCTACTTCAAAGAGGTTTTAGTTTACCCCGAGAGAAGATATAGCTAGCACCATCCTGTGCATACGTTGGCCTACAAACCCTCATCCAGAGAGGAAGCGTAGTTCGCTATCCAGCGTGTACCTGAGTAATTATATTTACAGCTTAGAAGTGGAATTCTACCACTCAAATATACGTATATGTCTTTAAATGTGTTAAATATTATGTGTGGATCGTGTTTGTGTGCTTGTAAATAATACTGGGAGTTCTCAAACCTGTGCCTGAAGACTCAACCGAACCACACCCAGTAACAATTCAGACAACACTAATAATTCGACACTAATAACACCCCACTCTGCGCAACAGACAACATTGTTAATTATTGTAGTGTGTCGTGCTTGTGTACTTGTAATTTAAGTGGTGCGTTTTTTAAATGTGTGTTCCTGTGACTTGGCCACACCCAGATCCAAACAAGTAACGACGACTACAAACTGGTTACTACAAAAACTACAAACTACAAACTAGCGATCAACGTGGGACCTCCCGTACTTGCACGAATACAATTATTAATAATATTAATAGCCAACGGCCGCACCATGCTGAATATACCGGTTCTCGTTAGATCACCGAAGTTTGTGTGCATCATTGGGCGCGGTCAGTACTGGGTGGGTGACCACCGAACCACACCCGTGCCGTTGGCAACACTAATAATTTGGACACCTGAATGGCCGAGTGTCTGGCGCTCGGTGCCACAGGTTTCGGGTTGTAGTGGTGGTGCCATGGATGTTTTAGTGGTTCGAATTTTTTAAGCCGTAGGTCCCGGTCTCCTATGACTTAAGAGCGTCACCCGGAGCAAAAAGTCGACGACTACCAAACGGGTGCTCCATCACAACAAAAGCTTCTTCCTTCCCCTTCAATCATGAGCACGTATGGGTTCGTGGGCTTTTCATGCCTAGTGGGATAAGAAACAACAACAACAACATAATATTAATAAATATTAATAAAGATACTAATACATTATTTAATTATTTGAAGTTTTTCTGATATGTTTTGGAATAATTACATTTCAAATCAAAAGCTCATTTTAATACTTGGTTATAAAAAACATTACATTTCGTTTAAATTATTCTCATTCTGCACCTAAAACATAATAGAAGAATATGGTGCATATTTATTTAATGAATATTAAAATTTAACACTATTTTATCATAAATATCTTCTAAGATTAGCTTCATATTTCGGTTCGTCTAACAAAATATCATTGAAATATTTATTCAATGCTTTTTCTATTCTATTATTATTCCTAATGATATCTTTTTTGTGATGAATTCGTTAGGTTTATCCTTGTAATTAATTCTGAATGAAAACAAGCTTTTGTGTCTGCAGAAAAGATGGAAAAACAAAAAGAGTTTTATAATAAATATTAACCATTATACTGAATCACAAATTTTTTAAAACTTCAAAGTTAAAATATTTGATGATTTAGTTTTAGATATTGGATTTTTATTTTAAAATTTAAAAAAAAAATAATTATGTTATTAAACTTTAGAATGATTTTTTTTAATTAATTTCTTTTGTACTTAGTTTTACGTCCTTTATTAAATTATGAAATTAATTAATTAAATTATTTAATTAATTAACATTAATTAATTAATTATTTGTTTATTTCTTTAATAATTAAATCATTTAAAATTATTCTACTATGTTTTGAAATAATTACATTTTGAATCAAAAGTTCATTTTGATACTATGTATTAAAAAACATTAAATTTCGTTCCTATTATTATACTTTTGCACCTAAAGCATCACAGGAATATTGTAAGTATTTAATTATTTAATGAATATTAAAATTTAACAATATTTTATCATAAATATCTTCTAAGATTAGCTCCATCATTCGGTTCGTCTGACAATATATCATTAAAAACTTTATTCAATGCTTCTATTATTCCTAATGATATCTTTTTTCGACGAATTCGTTAGGTTTATACTTATAATTAATTCTGAATGAAAACACGCTTTTGTATCTGCAGAAAGGATGGATCTTATTTATATTAAACAGCACCAGATCCCTCGAATCTATTAATAATTAATGTTCCAATGCAGCATAAAATGAATAACGTCATCTTTGTAATGGTACCTAACGTCATTCTTATTTTGCATTCGAAGATATCTCTAATAATCATACCTCGAAGTTCTAATATTCGTTTTGAATAATGAAAATCCTATTTCAGATGCCTCCGTCATTATATTCCGATACTCAAAACTGTACTTCGAAACACGCTTTGAGCCCAGAGGCGAAAATCAATGTCCTGAATATGTTTTGTCTTGACAACAGCTGCTTTAGAATGAAAAGTATTCGAAAAAAGTACGTTGGAAGAAGTTTTTGGAATGATATGGGGAGTTCGGTTAATTGCCTTTCAAAATCTACGATGGAATGGACTTTTTTTTTTCTTTATTCAACATTGAATGGCAACTTTGAATTTTTCGGTTGTTCTTTCAGTATAGTGTATTATTTTTATTTTATTTATTTGTTTTTTAAAATTTTGGAAAAAAAAGTGTGGATGTGTTGGATGTGGAAGTTAAGTATAAGATGACAATATTTCTGAATATACAAAAATGGGTTTTATAAAAATCTTAACCATCATATTCAAATATATATATATATATATATATTTACGCATATATTGATATTGATAATTTAGTTTTAGATATCTTATGTTTAATTTTAAATAAATAAATATTTGTACAATTAAAATTTATAGTGTTTTTTTAAATAAAAGAAAATGCGCTTTTTTCAAATTAATTTTTTTTTTGTACTTAGTGTACATATTTACAAACTTTTAAACTTCAAAGTTAAGATATTTAATTCTTTAGTTTTAGATACTTAATGTTTATTTTTAAATAAATGTATTTCTACTATTAAAATTTATAGTGTTTTTTAACGAAAGAAAATGCGGTTTTTTTTTTCAAATTAATTTTTTTGTGTAATTTAGTTTTATGTCCTTTAAAGTGATTTTTTTTTCTTCACAGAAAAGCAAAGGGTATTTTACGGTCACATATTTACAAACTTTTAAACCTCAAAGTTAAGAAAAAGTTTATTTTTAAATAATTATTTGTGTTACTAAACATTACAACGAAATGAAAGAAAATGTGTTTTTTAAGACATTATTTTCATTAAGACATTAATTAATTAATTAAATATTAAATTATTTAATTAAATAACATTTGTTAATTAGTTAACATTACTTAATTATTAAATTTTTTGAAATTATACTGCTGTATTTTAGATTAAATACATTTTTAATTAAAAGCTCATTCCTATACAATGTTACTGTTGTCCTCATTCTGCACCTAAAGCATCACAGAGGGATATGGTGCATATTTAATTAAATAATATTAAAATTTAAAAATATTTTATCATAAATATCTTCTAAGATTAGTCTCCGTTCGTCTAACAAAATATCATTAAAGACTTTATTCAATGCTTTTTCTGTTCTGTTATTCCTAATGATATCTTTTTTGTGACGAATTCGTTAGGTTTATCCTTGTAATTAATTCTGAATGAAAACACGCTTTTGTGTCTGCAGAAAGGATGGATCTTATTTATATTAAACAGCACCAGATCCCCGGAACCTATTAATAATTAATGTTCCAATGCAGCATAAAATGAATACGGTCATCTCTCTAATGATACCCAAAGTTGTTCTTATTTTGCATTCGAAGATATCTCTAATCATCATACCTCGAAGTTCTGATATTCTTTTTGAATAATGAAAATCCCATTTCAGATGCCTTCGTCATTATATCCAATAATCAAAACTGTACTTTCGAAACACGCTTTAACCCCAGAGGCGAAAATCAATGTTCTGAATATGTTTTGTCTTGACAAAAGCAGCTTTAGAATGAACAAGTATTCGAAAAAAGTACGCAGGAAGAAGTTTTTGGAATGATATGGGGAGTTCGGTTAATTGCCTTTCAAAATCTATGCTGCAATGGACTTTTTTTTCTCTTTATTAATGCAACTTTTGTGAATACTGAATGGCAACACTGAAATTTTCGGTTGTTCTTTCAGTGTATTGTATTATTTTTACATTTTTTTTAAAGTTTTGTCAATGTTGTGTATGTTGGAAGTGGAAGTTAAGTATAGGACGGCAGTATTTCTGAATAGAAAAAAGCACTTGTATAATAAATCCTAATCATGATATTCAAATATATATTTTTTTTTAAACATAAAAGTTAAGATATTTTATGTTTTAGTTTCAGATATTGAATGCATATTTATAAATAAAGAAATATTTGTATTTTAAACTTTACAGAGTTTTTTAAATGATAGAAAATGTGTTTTTTACAAATATATGTATTTTTTTTTTTAATTTAGTTTTACGTCCGTTAAAGTGAATTTTTTTTCTTTATAGAAGAGCAAAGAACATTTTACGAAAACATATTTACAAACTTTTAAACTTCAAAGTTAAGATATTTAATATTTTAATTTTAGATATTCTGCGTTTACTTTTTAAACAAATATTTGTACTATTAAAATTTGCAGTGTTTTTTTTTTTTTTTAATGAAATTTTTTTTTTTTTTTGTAACTAGTTTTACGTCTTTTAAAGAGAATTTTTTTTTCTTCACGGAAGAGCAAAGTGCATTTTACAAAAATATATTTTCCAACTTTTAATTTTAATTGAAGAAATTTTTCTGCTCCCTTCCTATCCCAAACTTTTTTGCACATAAATGTCATATTAGCTTTAATGAGGTTTTTTTTTATTATCTAGTTTGTTTCATATAAGAGATATACGAAGTAAACAGTTTTGGAATTCAATACTGCAATATTTTGTATATTAATTTATAATTATTAAAATAATAATTAATTAAATACATCTTCAATTCAGGATTTTTTTCTCATGTATATAACGAGAAATGCTTTTTTAAACAAAAATTATTTAAAAACTTCCTTACTAATTAGTAAGTAGTCAGTCTTTAGTAAGTTTCGAAAATCATTACAAGTAAAGTTTGAGTTCATTCAAATATTTTCGTATTTTATTTGCTTCGTAAATTTTATTCTACATAAAATAGTTCAGCACATTAGCTTCAATCCTACACTATTTTGCATATTAATTTATAATTATTAAAATAATGATTAATTAAATACATCTTCCATTTATGTTTTTTATCATCGTGTATATAACTAGAAAAGTTTTTTTAGACAAAGATTATTTAAAGACTTCCTTACTAATAGAAAATTGTCAGCCGTTAGTAGGTCTTAAAAATAATACAAATAAAGTTTGCTCATTCAAATGATCCATTGATAAATTTTATTTTGCATAAAATAGTTCAGCACATTAGCTTCAATACTACAATATTTGGAATCTTAATTTGTAATTTAATACATCTTTCATTTATGACATTGTTTTCAAAAACCAAAAGGGTATTTTAGACGAATATTATTCAAAAACTTCCTTACTAATTATTAAAAATTTCCTTACTTACAAGAAGGTAGTCAGTTGTTAGTAGGTTTTAAAAATCATAAAATTAGAGTTTGTGCTCCTTCATATGTTTTTCTGTTTCATTTGCTTCGTAAATTTTATTCTTCATGAAATAGTTCACCAACTTGTACAGGATTTGTACAACACAATTCGAAATACAAAATACAACAAAAGTCATGAAATATAGAGTTACATTCATATTCATGAAATGCAATCCAAATGTTCATCTTTCATGAAAAGGTGGACTTAATTCAAATACTTGATGACAACTAAATAAGAAAGATTAAGATAAAAAGAAGTAAAAAAGTAATATTTCAAAGCTGAAGCCAGAAAAAAGAATATATAGTCATAACACATGCTTGCAAAAGTTACTAAAAATATACCATCCCAACTAATACTTTTAAAATCTCTGTTGAAAAAAGATTTCCGGCCAGGAATAAGATCAGATTTTAAAGGATTTGGAAAAGATCCATTACAGATGTTCCCTTTAGACATTTTAATCCTGGTGTAATCTTTCCCCATGTAAGTACGCCTACTTCGATTTCTAAGCTTCACCATCAGGACATGAAAAAAAGGACACAGGACAGAGGACACAGCGCCCTTTTAAATTCGTATAGGTTGGTGTCCCAATGAGATATTACGTAGTTTTCCAAAAGGACAAGAAGTTTGCCAAATCCAAAACTCCCCCCTCCTCAAGAAAATGAGACACGCATTTAATCAGTCAACGAAGAAAAGTACGAACGGGAGAAAAGAGAAACTTTAAAAGATTGTAGAAATGGAGGAGATATTTGTTTCTTCTTTTTCTCCAGATAAGATTCTCTTTTTATGGATAAAGATCGTAGGCAAGGTCACCAGCAGTTGCAGTGTAGCGAGAGTCTTTGCAATAAACTGGTTATGATGGCTGAAATGTTGTGTTAGAATTTGGTCTGTTTTGCAGGACTAGTGGACTAAGGTATTATAGAGTTGGTAAGATGTTTTGGATTACAATATAAGTTTTAGACGAAGTACATGAGATTCTCTAGGATTAAAATATATCTTCACTCTAATATCATTGCATAAATAGGCGAATGAATATGACATTTAAAAAAAATTATTTTGATAGATTTTATAAGAGATTCGAAAATATTTTTTATGAATATTTGTTGTCATGAGAATATTAATTTTATTTTAAAATATCATTGGCATTCATATCAAAAGTATGACTGTTATTTATATTACCACATGTAAGATTGGTATATATGTTACCAAACCATATCATTCGAATATATGCTTCCAGAATCATCATTGAGATAAATGTTATCATAAGAAAAACTTGGATATATTACTAAAACTCATCATTGAGGTAAATATTATCATTAGGATAAGTATCATTAGGATAAATCTTACCAAACCTATCATTGGAATATACGTTACCAAAAACATTATTTGGATATGTGTTACCAAAAACTTCATTAGGATTTGGGTTATTGAAAATGCCATTGTGATATGTCATTATTTTTACCAAGAGTATCATTGTGTTACGTGTAACTGAATGTATCATTGAGTTATGTGTTACTAGAAACATCATTTGGATATATGTTACCAAACGTGTCATTGAATTATGTAAACAAGCGTATCATTAGGATATGTGTTACCAAAATAGCTTATAGAGAGATAATTGCATTTTATTCTGGGAATTATAATAATTATTTAATTAAATTTTATTCTGAAAAAAATAGTTCAGCACCTGGCTTAGGAACCACAGATCGAGAAACAAAGTTCAAAAATATTCAAGAAATCTTGAATTATATTCATATTTGTGAAATGAAATCCAAATATTAATTTTTCATAAAAAAAAAAAGATTTATTTCAAATACTTGACAGCAACTAAATAAGAATGATTAAGATAAAAAGAAGTAAAAAAGTAATATTTAAAAGCTGAAGCCGGAAAAAAGAATATATAGTCAAAACACACGCTTGCAAAAGTTACTAAAAATATACCATCACCAGCTAATACTTTTAAAATCGCAGTTGCAAGAAGACAGATCTCCAGTCAGGAATAAGATCAGATTTCAAAGGATTTGGAAAAGATCCATTACAGATGTTCCTTCAGACATTTTAATCCTGGGTAATCTTTCCCCATTTAAGTACGCCTACTCCGATTTCTAAGCTTCACCATCAGGACATGAAAAAAAGGACACAGGAGAGAGGACATAGCGCCCTTTTAAATTCGGATAGGGTGGTGCCCCAATAAGATATTAAGTAGTTTTCCAGAAGGACAAGAAGTTTGCCAAATCCAAAACTCCCCCCTCTAAAAGAAATCGAGACACGCATTTAATCAGTGAATGAAGAAAAAATATAAACGGGAGGAAAGAGAAACTTCAAAAGATTGTAGAAATGGAGGAGATATTTAGTTCTTCTTTTTCTCCAGATAAGACTCTTTTTATGAAGCAAAGGATGAAGGTCGTGGGCGAGGTCACCAGCAGATGCAGTGTAGCGAGATTCTTTGCAATAAACTGGTTATGATGGCAGAAAAGTTGTGTTAGGATTTGGTCTGGTTTGCAGGACTAGTGGACTAAGATTCTATAGAGTTGGTAAGATGTTTTGGATTATAATCTATGTTTTAGACAAGAATACATGGGAGGGTTAATGGATCATTTTAAAATATATCCTCACTCTAATATCAATGCATACATAGCCGAATGTATTAAAAGAATTATTTAAAATGTCATATTTGACATTTTAAATAATTCTTTTGATACATTTTATAAAAGAATCGAAAATATTTTTATGAATATTTGTTTTGATGAAGATTATTTATATCATTTTAAAATATCATTGGTAAATATGTTATCAAATGTATGATTTGTATACGGGGTTGGGATATGTGTAACTAAATACATCATTGGGATGTGTGTTACTGAAAACATCATTAAGATATATATTACCACAAACGTTGTTGAATTATATCTCACCAAACGTATAAGTGGGATATGTGTTACTAACAGCATCATTGAGGTATGTATTAAGAAACGTATCATTAGGATAACCAAGGGTATCATTAGGATATACGTTACATGTATCGTTGGGAAATATGTTTGGCTTTATTTGTTTGGTTGGAACAGGGAGGGACAAATCGCTCGCTGGCGATGCTATTTTTGGTTTTCAATTCATCCTATGTCCAATTTACTTAAAAATTAAAATTGGTATTAGGACGAAATTTCAAGAAGGTGTCTCCATACGACTTTGAGTGAATAATCCGAATTATTGCCGCAAGACTTAAAACAACAACAGTTTTATTTTTGGATATTTACAATGAAATATACATTAAAATAAAATTAGTTGTAACACCACCATATCTTCTCAACACTCTCAAACCTCCTCTGTCGTATTTGGTCGTGTCGACCTACATATGACCTCTTTGCTGCTCTGATCTAGATTCCACAACTCACCGTCTTCACCATCTCCAACAGGTCCATCTGACTCCGTGATCAATTAGTCTTTCCCCCACTTCTCCTTTCTGACACTTGTATCTTGTATCCAATGAGGTGCATTCTTGTTGGATTTTTTCTCATCAACACTGGGAGGGTACAGTATTTGTAAAGATTTTTACATTTTGATAAAATACTGAAGTAGAGAACATGTTCTAAATTTAACAAAAAAAAATTAACATTTAATTATTATGAAAAATACTTTATTCAATATTTTCTAATTCATAGACTAACAGATCTACTAGACTAAAATAGATGGGTAAACGTAGGTAGTTAAAACGCAGGTTAAAACGTATGTAAACACAGGAAGTTATTTTAGTCTACATTCTAGCCCTACAGTAGACTAAAATAACTTCCTGCGTTATTTTGGTCTTCTGTGGGGCTAGTTGTAGACTAAAATAACTACTTGCGTTTGATGTGTCTAGCTGAGAATGCTGCATCAATGGTAACAGCTAGTCTACAGGATGGCTGAGATTTTAATCCTCTGGTGGCATTGTTCTAATCACACCTTCCAGAAAGAAGCAGACTCTCCGTCGATGTGTGTAAGACTGTCTCACCTTAATAATCAAGCTTCCCGGTGGGAGGTTTCCGGGTTTCCTTCCATACCACACCCAAATAGGGGGGTAGTTACCTTTCAGCTGTAGCTTTTACTTTTTTTACTTTTGTAACTTTTTTAAATACCATAATTAAATTAACAGGTAGAAAAGTTTTAAAGTAGAGCATAAGAGAAGCAAAATATAATGGTACATTTCAAATATATATATATATATATATGTTTTATAAAATAAAATAAATAAATAAATTTATCAAAAGAATAAATAAATTTATTTTATAAAACATATTTTTATTAAATTTATTATTACTGAATATATAAATTAATTACATAACACATACACTTGTGCGAAAACGATCGTGGCAGACGTTGGGAAGCTTTGATGTATTCATCCTATAGTCCGAACCTGGCACCAAGCTATTACCACGTTTGGCAAATTACCTTAGTTATAATTGCCTTAATTAGGAAATTTTCAAAATCGATTACTAGAGTTTTTCGCCAATAACGACCAAGACATCTATAAGAGAGGCATTATGAAGTTACTTTTAAAATGGCAACAAATAATAGAAAAAAACGGCGCCCATTTGACCAAAATTGGTAATCCGACACATGTTAAATAAAATCTTGAAGTTCACAAAACATTAATGGATTTCTTTTCTCCCAACGAAACATAACATTTAAGTCCAAATAAAAGAATGAATATCATTATTGTAAGAAATAAAATGTATAAAATTTATAATATGTATATAATAATAAATAATAATATAATTAATAAATAATAATAAATAAATAATATAATTAATAAATATTAATAAATAATAAATAATCTGTATAAAATAATTGTATAAAAGTATAAAGTCCGTCCAATCAAAATTAAACTATAATATTCATAATTTGTTAGGATGTCAAACAATCAAACAGATTATCCATCAAATCTTTTCTATTTCTTTTTTTATTACATGAAAAAAATTCATCATATTTTAAGAATTATTTCAGTTTTTAATCATGAGTGCATCGTTTATTGAAAGGAGATTTACTGAAAGTAAATACCCAATAAAACAAGAGACTTTTTAAACATGAAGTCTCAAAATGAAACATCAAAGAATCTGTGGACTTACTCCACTGCAACTCTGAGGACAGAGGGAAAAGTGTAAATGGAAACAGAAATGAAATTTTTATCACCATTCCTGTTTAAATCCTTTTCCCACTCTCTCTATCGCAACAGAATTTTTGTTTGCTTTTCTCTAAAATGGGATTTCTTTTTTTTTTTTTTTTTTTAGTTTCGAGAAAATTTTCAAATCGTTTCAATTGTTAGTGATGTTCTCTTTTTCTTTGATGCTTAAAATGAGACAGTAGGGCATTTTTAAATACTTGTGGAACTTTTGCGGAATACCATCAGCTTTCTAATAATGAATTCGTGTGTTGTACATTTATTCAGAAAGACAGAAAACAAATATAATTTTTTTCTCTTATTATGATTTTGAAAGATTAAGAGATTAAACACAATGTACTAATGACAGAAAACCAATATTTTTATGCAAATTTTAAATCTTAATATAATGTATCTTATAACATAAAATAACCTAAAATAACCTTGACATCCCACCAGTATAATGTCGAAATTACCATGTATACATATCATGTATAAATGTGTTGTCAATTAAATATACAGCAACGTAAAAGAAAAATAATAAAAGGAGCATTATTATAATGTATATTGTTAATACTAAACTTTACTATTTTCTTACATAAGTTAAAATAAATATTTCACTATATATTATCAATGGGGCCTAATGATCGAGTGACTAGCGCTCTAGAACTCTGTGCCACAGGTTTCGGTTCGAGTCCCGGTTGTGCCATAGCTGCTTGCAGTTCTTCGAAATTTACTTTAAAACGTAGGTCCCGGCCTAATACGAACGTAGGACGCATGGTGTAGGACTGGCAGTCCTATCGCGTCAAAACATAACATGTCCTGTCTCAAAATCTGGCAGTTGGCCCACCATGAGGCTATTGGGCCCCTGATGATGGTAAAAAATATGTTTTAATTTCGACATAAGACATCTCCTAACTTTCCACTTAATTTCACATAAAGAAAAATAAGTGATATATTTTGCTAATTTATTTGCACAAAAAGTTGTATGTTTTAACAATAAATAATCATAATTCTAGATAATTCTCTGATACTCGGTACCACAGGTTTCGGGTTCGAGTCCCGGTGGGGCTATGGATGTTTGTATTGGTTCGGAATTCACTGTAAACCGTAGGTCCTTGTCTAATAGGATCATAGAGCTTTGTGGGGTTAGTGATACTCGCATCTGTAACCTTAAAAGCTTAAATCGCATCTTCGCATCATCACAAAATCTTAAATCGCATTTTAAAAGCTGGGTAGGTGCCTCCAAGGTTGTCCTAAATGAGTAACAGCGGTGCGGCCCTTGCTGATGGCATAGAGATTAACTGCCTCTGTATTAACTGCCCTCTGCTTCACTATATATTTTCTACATGAAATATGAATTAAAATTTAAATATATTTAAAGGAAATTCATACGATTGAATTTATATTTAAAATTCATTTTACTATGTTCTATTTTGAATATGTTTAAAAGAAATTCATTTTTAATAAAATTTATAATAGAAAATCTACAAGGTAGTATTAATTATTATTTTGAGTTATATTATTATATCTGTTTTATTATTTGTTATTTAAAAGAAATTCATACGATTAAATCGCGTTCACTCCGAGGTCGGATATTTTCTTAGTTTTCAAATCGATGATGAATTTTAACCCGTGATCTACTGCAGACATAATATACGAAATATCAACCGTGATATAACGGTAACCTGATATTAACCGTGATATACAAAACCACAAAAGGCTCATTTTAACAGGATTGTAAACAGGCGGAAACTAGGCCTACTCTATCACTCCACAGAAAAAAGAAAAAAACACATCTGGTCACACGTCTTTCTTCTCCAAAAAACCAAACGGTCAAGCGGGAGGGGGGTCAGCTTCCCTCACTTCTCATTGGAGTAGACATTTTCTCAGCCTACGGTCTATCACTCTTTACGATGCAACAACTCATAGTGCAGTCCATATTCCACTGTAATTGATTCGACCTGAGAAGGTTGCACAGACAATCGCTCATTTCATGTGGTCTCATTATTCACGATTTGGAATATCTGCTATCGCATTTGAGTGACAGGTTGTTCTCATAAGTTCAAAACACTAATTGCAATATATACTATCATATTACTATATAATATTACTGTCCACAACACTGCTTATCTGCTGTCATATTTGAGTGATGGGCTGTTATTATGTATTGTCAAATATTATACATTCCTCTCTCCTGGAAATGTCGCAGTATTAAGAGTGATAGAGTAATTAAGTGTTTTAAAATTTTATTTTCCAATTTTCATATTAACTTATGAGCAAGAGTATTCATACGCCTAAATTTCTATTTTAAATTCATTTTACTATATTCTATTTTGAATATATTTGGAAGAAATCCATTCTTAATAAAATTTGTAACAGAAAATCTGCAAGAAACTATTAATTATTAGAGAGTTTTTGCATAATAGAAGGACGTCCGTTAGCTTTTTCGCCCTAGCGCGCATGCTCATAGGAAACTGAGCATGCGCGCTAGGGAGAAAAAGCTAACGGACGTCCTACGGTAACTAACGTACGGTATGCAAAAACTCTCTATTATTATAAGTTATATTATGTGAATTAAATTGTTGGTCGTTCCATGCAAGCATATTTACTAAAAATACTTTATTTAGCGAAAGCGTGCTTCAGGAATGATTACACTCAAGCACCTTTTCCAAAACGGTGTCCCATTACTGCACATCAAAAACGTGTCTCTGTCACTTCAAAGAAGAAGCATAAAACGAATCAATTCCTTCCCACGACCAGCAATTACGCCCCTTTCCGCTCCCCCAATCAACAAGCCCCAAAAGGGCATCACGTACGCCGGGGCGCACTTCTACCACAAAAGGCTCTGACGTAACGCACACCCTAAAAGATCCCTGTAACCGTGTTTGCTTATCTTTTCAAAGCAGGTAGCTCTTTGGGGAGAGAGCGGAAATTAAACATGCCCCCTCGACAACCCCCTCACCCCTAGGGGAAATTGGGGGTAGCGGGTAGGGCAATTTCTGGAGATGGAATTTGCACGCCGCCTAATTTGGTTATGCCGCCTTAGGGGGTTGTTGGATTGGTAGGGGGGAAGGGCGGAGAAAGAATTTCTTGTTTATTGGGGGGAAATTGGAGGGAAAGAAGAGAGAATGGCTGATGTATCGTTTTGGGAATGGTTTTATCTCGTGGCAGCAGATCCTAGTATGGAAGAGAATTGTTTGGGTGTGAGCGTCGCGCTGGTTAATAAGTTTTTGTGTGGAGTTTTCAGACAATAGCCTTTTCTTTTTTGTTTTGATTAAGATAAGAAAGAAAAGTATTCTCTGAAGTAAGTTCTTTATGGATTATAAATAACATTGGATTGCTGATTTGATATATATTTATTCATAAATGTTTTATTACCTTGTGAGGCAGTTTAGCGATATAGCTTTCAAATAAGCGTTCTAAACGTTCATCTATTTCTAATTAGTGATTTAGTCTATAAATAAGAAAATATGAATGCGTTTTACTGATAGATATAATAAAAAAATCGTCCCTAAATTGCTATTATATATACAATTTTGTGACAATGTCAATATGCTTTTATATATACAATTAAAAGACACTGAACACATATATTATTAGTTAGGATTATGTATATACACTCATGTCCATAAATTAAGGATAATGAAGTTCAGGCAAAGAAAGAGACAGAAGCAAAACAAATTTGACTTATTCGTAAAGTATATTTATTAAACAAAAGGTAAAGAGCAAAAAAGATGCTATATGTTTGACATAATTAATAAAAATTGCGATTTTTACTCCCTGGAGCAAATTTCAAAAAAGAACCTATTTACAAAAAACAGTATAAAATGGTTAGTATGATGGTTAATATGGAGTATGCCTCCCGGACGATGCAATACAAGCCTTACAACGCCTAGGCATGCTGAGTATCAAATTATCAATCTGATCTTGGGGAATATTACACCACTCATCAAGCAATGCCCTCCGAAGTTCCGGTTCCGGTTGATCCCACACATGCTCTATTGGATTCAAGTCCGGTAAGTATGCTGGCCAATCCATACGGGTGATATTCTCCAATTGAAGGCATTCGTCTGCAATAATTGCGCGGTGAGGACGGGCGTTGTCATCCATAAACAGAAATTCAGCACCCATGAAGCCCCGAAACAAACGTACATGTTTTACCAGAATGACATCCCGATGGATGTGGCATGTCATCGTTACACTCTGAACATGCAGGTCAGTTCTGGAACCAAGAATAATTCCTCCCCAAACGAGCCCTCCTGCACCACTGTATCGGTGTCGTTCAATGGTGTTTTCTTGGTGGTAACGGGTACTTGCCGCTCTCCATATGAAAGTCCGGCGAGAATCAGACTGCAAACTAAACCTGGACTCGTCGGAAAACATCACACAAGACCACTGTTGCGGTGTCCACAATGCATACTCTCTACTCCAGGTTAATCGCAGGCGACAGTGAATTGCGGTAAGTGGATCACATCTGACAGGCCTACGAGCATATAGACCAATGTGCCCTAAGCTTCTGTACACGGTCTGCCTTGAAACTGTCGTACCGGTAGCTGAAGAGAGCTGACGAGACAGGTCTGATGTTGTGCTCCGTCTGTTTCTTTTGGCAGTAACTGCTAAATACCGGTCCTCATTCGTCCTGTGCTGTAGCATCTACTCACATTACCATCATCTTGGAATCGTTGCCAAAGCCCGGAGATGACACTCTGAGCGATTCCAAGTTCCTCTTATACTTCCAGCTGGGTACGTCCACATTCCAGTCGTCCGATAATTCTACCACGTAAAAAATCATCCAAATGCTTCCTTTGTGCCATAACTTTGCGATTATTTCACTGAAAGGCTTTTAAAGCGCTTGTGAACAATTTTACTTCTTTGCCACCATTCCTTATATACCCCTTTCTTACACTCTCGTCATTGTGACGTACTATCCGCGACATCTGGTGGGGTCCTGTAATTTGCATATTCTTCTTCAAGATATGTGTGATAATTCTACAGGTGAAATTTTTATTTTAGAGTTCAATTTCTGTGTGATTCTGAATTATCCTTAATTTAGGGACATGAGTGTATATATATATATAAATATATACTGGCCGAGTATCTGGCGCTTGGTACCACAGATATTGTGCTCGTCCAGAGGCATTACCCATAAAATTTAGAATTTATTCTAAGAATAAAACGTATCACAGCAAATAAAAAATAAAAAAAACCTATAGAATTTCGATTTTCCAAACGATGTTCTTTTCTTGAAAAATATCCTTTTCATTTTGAAATAACTTCAACTTCAACAAATCTGTTAGAACAATTTTAAGTTACTTAATTACATTTATTAGCTCCTTAAAAAAATTTAAATAAATATTATGCATAAAAAAAAACTTGTGAAAGCAATTTTAGTAAACCAATAAGAATAGCTGTTTAAAGAAATTTGAAAAAGCGAACATTAATCAATAAGAAACGTTGAAAATGGTCAAGGATAAGTATCTGATCAGTGACCTAATAGCGAATTGGATAGGGCTCTGGCCTTTGAAAACGCAGGCTTCAGGTTTGAATAATGGCGGTGGCATGGATGTTCGTAAGTGATTCTGAATCCACATTAAACTGTAGGTTCCATTTTAATGAGCAGAAAGTGTGCATAAATGACCGTACAGCGTCAAACGAAACCATAGCAAATAATTTGATGTTTAATAAGTGATAAAACACATTATATCTGTATGATATTCTAACAATTCTTTAATATAAATTAGATTGCAATTTTTTTTTGGTGTAAGCCGTGGAGAACTATCTCCTCTACACCTCATATAAGATTTTTTTTATAACAATTAAATAACAGTATAAATATATAACAGTTGTAAGCACATACTTTTTCTACTAGATTCTAACCTTTAGTTTTGACTTTGTTTATCTCTCGACCGTCATTTTGTGTACACTTTAGGTTAATTAGACAGGAACCTACAGTTGCACGTGGATTCCGAACCCCTCACAAACATCCATGTCACCACCAGGATTTAAACCTGAAGTCTGTGGTACCAAAGGCGAGAACGCTAGCCAATTGACCGTCAGGCCACGATTCTAAACTTTACGCCACGCCAATGCCATAATAGACACATAACATGTCGATAAAGGCAGAGAATAAAAGTTTCAAGCACGAACGCGTGACTGGCAAATAAGACAACATTTTACTCCTCCCATCGATTATTCAGACTGCACATCACGTGCTGGCTCGAGACGAAAGTATTAAACTGACTTAAAGAATGTGCTAGAAATTTAAAATTGAGCTAAGCTGGTATGATTGATTACCTGTCTGACACCATAACTTCTAAAATAATAGTGGATAGGCCCACTTTCAATTAATTTTACTTGCAAGTGTTCGAAAGACTCCTACAGGATATTCTCAAAAAGTTTTGATGACATAAAAGAGGTGATTGTAGCCACCGAAAAGAGCAATGTTAATCAGGGGTATGTAGTAGGCCCAATTTCGTAGTAGTAGTAGTAGACGAATATTTTATACCGATTCCTGATTTGTTACAGTAATTTTATGAAGTACGATGTTTACAAATTGATTTAAAAATTTTAGAAAAAAATTCAATGATTTCTATTATACTCAGATATATAAACACATTTTTTAAACTAATAAAATATTTATTATTACTTTAAATGTGTAGTATCTGCATGCACTAAAAAGATATTTTTTAAGTGCCTGATAGCCGAGTTACAGGAGCTCGGTGCCACAGATTTCGGGTACGAGTCTCGGCGATGCAATGTATGTTTGCAGTGGTCCGGAATCCATTTTAAACCTTAGGTCCCGGTCTCATAATATCGCAGAGCGTTGTCTTGAATTTGAGTCTGTCTTCAGCCCTCGTGGTTCCTCGCTAAAGTGAAGCTGCCTATCACCCTTAGCCATGGACCAGTCGCCTGCGACGGGGTCTCCTTTATCTGATGTAGATTTTCCTGCACCGGGACATGAGTAACAATAATAGAGAGTTTTTACATACCGTACGTTAGTTACCGTAGGACGTCCGCTAACTTTTTCTCCCTACCGCGCATGCTCAGTTTCCTATGAACATGACGTCCTACGGTAACTCTAACTTACGGTAAAATTTCTCTAAATGAAAATTTACACAATGTAACTATTTTTATAAGTATATTAACTTCCTTGCGATTACTGTCTTAACGATCCTAGCGCATAGGTCCCGGTCTAATATGAGTGTAGAGCATTTGCTGTAGGTTTGACCATCCTACCCCGTAAAAAGTCATCGTCACAGAGCAAAGTCAGATTTCTAACTACGGGTTCTCCATCACAACAGAAGCTTCCCCTTTTCCCTCCCTCCATGAGACCACACGAGTTCGTGTGCTTGCTCTACATGTCTACCAAGTGGGATAAGAAACAACAGATATTTTTCCATTCTAAATATGCTTATAAAGCACGTATATCCCATAAAAATAATCGCAGTAAATCAATAGATAGCAAATAGTTATAGAATAGTTTAAGAAAATCTAAAGAAAATGTTTATTGATTAACACATTGAATCAATTGAGGGCAATCGCTTAACTCACTTAAATTCGGTGTTTGGTGACCCACACTTCCAGTTGTAAAGTCTCCAAATTTAAAATAGAAATAAATAAATAAAAACGAAAACCTACAAATTATTTTTTAATTGACTCAAACTCGTTAAACTATCATCAACTCCGATTCCTAACATCTGATAACTATGAAACGTATTGAAATTAAAGTCGAAACAACTTGGAGACAAACAACCAAGAAACAAATCTGATTGAAATTAAATCATTTGATCAGATTAACTTGTGCCTTAAAATTACTATTTTAACCAGATCAATTATTTCATATTTTGATATAAACCTTTTCAGATCTTAGTCGGGTTAAATTAAATCATTTGACCAGAAAATTCTGTGATACAATACATTGAAAATAAATAGAGCAACACAGGATAAGTCGTGGTTATGTCCTTCCTTTTATCGATATTTAACTAGTAATCTCTTCCCCCAGTACGGAGTTTCCGCTTATTTTTCTGTAGCGCAAGTTATATCGATTACTGGAAGAGACTTCTTAATCGATGATTTGCAGTTCGAAGTGAGTTTCTAATCAGTAAATGGAGAGGCTCGGGCCTTTTAAATGCAAAGGGGGTTAAAGCGATAGAAATAAAAAAAGTTTTTATAGTTCAGAAATCAAATTAAAATGGAATTACATTCCTTCGCAGTGAGTTCTCGGTTATTAAATATTAAACAGGTACTCTGAAAAGTTGTGAATATTTCTGGGAAACAATTTTCATGGCGTGGGACTGGGGCCAAAAGGGGAAATATCGAAGAGAAAAAGAACAGAATTTTAAATCTAATTAGAGTAAAGTATCATTTTGAAAAGTTATATGTGTGTGACTGTTTATTTGAATTTATTTGGAAATCGTGGCATAGAGAATATTTGGTAGTGGTGAAAATAAAAAGCGGGGAGTAATTTTAAGTAATGAAATTATATTGAGTGTTCAGTTTTGATAAAGGTTGCAAATAGAGATAAATATTTGTTCTGATATATGAATGGAATGAGATAAACTGTGCATTGGAATTCTGTTTTCTATGTAAAGAATAAAATTTTTTTAAATGCTTATAAAATGCTTGTAAAAAGCTTACTGCATGCAGAATTTTTTGTAATTCTGCATGTAAAGCCGCAGTCACACCAACACTTTTATTTTCTTTAATCCACATCTAACCCCGTACCTAAGGCTTTGTAACCCTCTATTAGTTAGCAAGTAGGGCTATTACCCTCTATCAGTTAGTAAGTAGGGCTATTACCCTGTATTGGTTAGCAAATAGGGCTATTAACCTCTATTAGTTAGCAAGTAGAACTAGTAGCATCTATTAGTGGGCGTGGACATAGGTGGGCCACGTCTATACTCAGAACAGCTCACCGACGGGTGATGGCTTTTAAAGATAACTGCTCAACATTTGCTTTCGTATGGAGACATCATTTCGGGTTAAATGATGTCTCCAGGCTGTCCAACTAACGATGCGAGACACATTGTCACAATCGATATTGAATTTCCTCGTTTCTGAAAGCAGTGACTACAACCATGCCGCCAGAGAATCTCAGCTGCGTACGTCACCACTAGGCCACGAGTCGGGCTCACGAAAGAACTGCTACTACTACTACTACACCACACCACATCACTGTGCTAGAGCTGAGTTGCCTCTTTACTGTTTGGGAATGGCATGGGTGAGAAGTCTGATTGTGATCTGTGACGCTCTACAGTGTGAGACCGGGACTTAAAGCTTAAAGTGGATTACGAACCATCCATGGCACCGACGGTATATGTTATACTCGAAGGTATAATATATACCGTCCCGGTACTCGAACTCAATACCTGTGGTATAGAACGCCAGAGCGCTAGGCACTCGACTATCCAGTACTCATTCCGAGGCTTAATAAATATATAATATAAAATAATGTTTCTTAATAAAGTAACCGTCTTACGTGTATCTCTTATATTTTGTTTAAAAAAAAAATTATTTTATAATTTTCTTTTATGCATTTGAAATTACTAGCCTGAAATGAGATGGCATGCTTTTGTATGTAGAGTAAGCTTTTTTTTTGTAAGCTTACATATATATAACCTAAATGGAGATGAATAATTCATATGGCTGTGTAATAACTTATTCTCTTTGGTTTGCACGCGTATGATCTATGGCCGAAGTTATCAAGAGACAAACAATCTGTGTTCTGGTTAATGTGGATTATTAGAGTTCTGGCCTCTAAGATAAAGCTATTAGGAGATTTGTGTGTATACTTCTAAGCCAAAGATGCCAAATTTTTTCACTTTAAATAACTTACTTTTCTTGTTAACACATAACTGGTGGTCCTTTTAACAAACATTACAAAGAGGAAAATTTATCACCTCGTAAATTAAATGACGTTAACGGCCCTTAGAAAACCATGTAGAGTGGGGGCTAATGGGATAGCGTAGGGTACTTTCCCGTAAAATTGTTTTTAATTAATAGTGTCTCAACATATAAAACTAAAAACAGACTGCTAAATTATCCAGTACAGAATGTATTAGTTCATCTCGTAAAGTTTGTTTTCACAATGAAACTAAAAGCACTAAGTTTGCATAGACAGAATAACATATTACTTAAACAGTTATGACTGTCTAGTACTTAAATAATGGAGAGTCGTTAATGTGTGGAGCTTTTTTTTAATATTAATACTAAATTTTATAGCTTTGCTAATTACTCAGTATTTAAAGGATATTTTATATTTTTAAAGTTTTCAATTTAAATTAGTTTGCATCTTAATGTTTCCTTGTAAAGTATATTTTACACAAATAAAAATTTAAAACCAACGTATTGTAATTTTTTTCACTAAAAAAATGTATTTGATTTTAATAGTTTAAAATGCTTTCGATTGTGAATTGTTTTTAAATGAAAGATATTTAATATAGTATTTTGCATTTTTAATTGGAAACATCTTCAGGACTATTATTAAAATACTTACGGTTTTTTTATTTTTAATGAAAGTTATTCTTACTGAAAAAAATAAAACCTGTTTTAGAACTGTTAATTGGAAGTTTATTTAGGAATAAAATAATTGAGGGCCATCTCGGAACACATTCTGGATTGGTTTCGTTTGTCATCTTGTGTATACTTTAACAGAAGCTAAACAGACCGGAACATACAGTTTAACGCGGATTCCGAACCACCTACAAACATCCATGCCATCGCCAGGATACGAATCAGAATACATTCTGAGCAATAATATTTTTTAAGAAATATGGCCATATTAGATTATTGTAAAATAATTATATTTAAACATCTTTTAAAAATCCTTGTCAACAACTGGTTAAGAGGTAAATAAAAATAAAAATCCGGTGAATATTAATAATTTTCATTTAAGAAATAACCCAGCCAGACATTTTGTACTTAAAATTTTTTTACAGTTATTGATTTTCTATTTTTCTTGATTTTTCAAAATAACGATGTATAGCAAATGAATAAGGCTAACGAAAAAAAAATAATGTTCGACTTTTATCGTTAAAAATAGAAGTGGTAACGGTAGAATATTGAAATGGGAACCTGGTCGAACGGCTGAACGAACCAAATCACACATACGAAATCAGAAAGAAATCATTTCAACTGAGTAGAATGAATTGACGTAATCCCAGACCACATGGAATGAATTGAAATAAATTCGTTGAATCCGTTTCTATTTTTCTTCTTTTAATGCACAGAAAAAAATATTTAATGATATTATGATATAATATAATGCATGACATAAGGCATTTCATTTTCTAGCAATAATATATTGTGTTGAGAATATGAATCATTTTTGATATACTGTTCCTAAATTTGCAGTGCAAGAGTTGAAATAGTGAACACATAATTCTGAACCACTCTTAAAAACTTACCGAATAGTTCCCACTACAGTATTATTTGTCCCTTCCATAAGTAGGAAAAAAGATAAATATTTAAAATGCTATTTTTATGACATGGTATTCCTGATTTTAGACGAAAATTGGTGATCTAATTAAAGCTGTGAATGTGTAAATTTCAACTGATTCGATCAGCTGAACGAGTCAAATCGCAGAGAAAAAATTCTGAAGGGAAAATGATTCCAACTGTGAGTCACGTGTCTCGAATGCCCTCCCTGCTTCAACTTCCGCATCTCCCAGTGATCACCGCTATCGGGAACGTGACGCCTTAAATGCCCAATAGCCCCTCGTTTGCGCTCCCCAGTTATGGCACCTCTTTCTCTCTACCGCGTAATGAAAGGAAGTAGGAAAAAAGGGACAATAACGGATAAGGAAGAAAATCCGATTCCTTTTATCGTGGCGCCTTATTTACGGGCTTTTACTTTCTTGGTTCCCTCGTGATTCACAGGAAGAGGTGTTTTAAAAGTGGAAGAAAAATCCCGGAATGGGTGATTTATGCCGCCATCCGAATGTCCCCCAATGATGGCTTACAGGGATAAAGGCCGACATTTCACTGGATTTCGGTCATTAAGATCCCATTACAAAAAATGAAGTGGGCGGAATAAATGAAGTACATGCCTTTTGCTGCAGTTTTTAGGGTGGATAGTGTAAAAAGTTAGCTACAGAGAGTACTTCTTGTTAAATTGGAAGAATGAGATGGGTCTGGTGGCCGAGTGGTGCGCGCCCGGTACCACAGGTTTCGAGTCCCGGCGTGTTATGAATGTTTGTAGAGGTTCGGAATCCTTTGAACAGTAGGTCCGTACTTCCATAGCCCAGATCGTAAAAAAAGGACTAACTATTCACTGTGACAATTCTGGTATAAATTTATATTTCAAGTAACGGTTACCTATATTAAACATATAACGCTTTCAAGAAGGGGGTCAGGTTCATGGGAACCTTTTAATTTTTATTTACAGATATTGATTAATATTAAAATATTAAATGTATATACACTGAAGCCATATATATATTTACACAGAAATGAAAATTAAAGATATAAAATTAAGGATTAAAAAAAGTTTAAAGATATTTGTTTTTCCTATTACAATTTGACAAATTATTTTTATTAGCTGTCAATGTTTGATTTTTTTGAGAACCTTACGCTATTTATTTCATTAAAAATTAAGAATATTGCTATATATTTGTATTAACGTTTTCCTCTTAAATACAAAGAATTCTTTTATAACAAGTCAAACATTCTATTATATTTATTGTGACATACTTCATGATTCATAAAATGATTACCTAATAAAATAATGTTCAAACATAAGCATCTTTACAGCGCGTTATAAGTTTATTAAACTGCACGTGAAACCAACAACATTATTGTACCAATTACCACCAAAACGATTCCTACTCATAAATAAAGATGAAAATTTAAATCCCTCCTGGAATATAAAACATTTGTTTTTAAAATTAATCTTCCCATACTCCTTTTGGAAAAGAAAACACTACAGAGGCAATCAAAATTTTCCAGGATCTTCTCCCGGAAAAAAAAACAGGAAAAGAAAATAAAGCTGGAAATATCATAAATTTCAAACGCTTTGCCTTCAAGGACACTCATTTTCAAGAGTACTCCAATAAAACTGGAGTACTTTTTTCCCGAATGTATTGAACGGAAAGCGATATTCTCCTAAAGGCGCTTGACCGTAAAAAATGGAATAATAATAAAATAAAAATAACCCCCGAATAAAAATAAAAATCCTGTTTTGACAGCGAGGGAAAATATAATGCGCGCCATTTCGTACAAACTTCCGCCGACACTCGTAAAAAAGCAGCAATAAAAATATTCCATTTGCCTCTTGGCTCATTATGTTGGATGAATGAAAATATTGGGAGATGAGATATTCTTGTTTAATGCCGTTTTTTTTACTCGTCCCAGTTAAATTAAAAGTAACAATGAATAATTTTTTTGTTGGTTTCATAAGATAGAGAGTAATTGCTCATCTAGATTGTCTGCCAGATAAGGATTTCGTTCAAGTTTTCTGCGCGGATTAGTAGTGGCAGATTTTGGTGAAATGGGTTCAATATGGCACTGTTTGCTCAGACGATGAATTAAATTGGTTTACGTACTTTAAAGATTAAGAGAATGCTGTTTTTCAACATGAACAGAAGTCATTTATAGTTACAGCAGAAAATAATATCATATTCAGAAAAATATAGCTTTTTTGTAATATAGGCTCTATATAAGCAAGATGGACATTTAGCACTAGAATGTTGCCACGACAGTACCATAAGGAGAGCACTATTTGCTTAGACGATGAATTAAATTGTTTTAATTGATTAAGAAAAATCTGTTTTTCCCCATGAACTGAAGTCATTTAGCATCACAACAGAAACTATTTGCATATTCATAAAAGTATAGCGCGCTTATAATATAAGCTATATATAAGCACGTTGGGCAGGTAGCACTAGAATTTTGTTACAAGAATATCATAAAGTATGGTATCAAGAATTAAAAACCTTCAATAATTGATTATTCGCTTTTTCCTATATACCAGTTATGTCCATCAGGCCGGATTGCCGAGGGACTACAGCTTGGTGCCGCAGGTTTCGGATGCGAGTCCCGACGGTACCAGGGATGTTTGTAATGTTTCGGAATACACTTTAAGCCGAAGGCTCCAGTCTTGCATGACCGTAGAGCCACACAGATCCAAGTCAGACTTCTCACCCACATCATTCTCAAACTGCAAAGGGACAACTCATCTCTAGGCACAGTGGAATGGTGTGATGTAGTAATAGTGGTTCGGAATACACGTTAAACTGTAGAGCAGCAAACCAGATTAAATCTGCATAGTTGACTTTGTCCTTTCATTGTAAAGTATATCCATGTAACGTTAACATAAAGTTTCGTTTCAAAATTTAATTTAAATTTTAGAAAAATGTTTCCTTGTGTTAAGTAGGCGTTAAATGTGTAGTTATAGCCGAAGTTATCACAAGGCAAATAATCTGTGTTCTGGATAATATGGGTTAGTATAGTTCTGGCCTTTAAGATAAAGCTATTTGGGGATTAGTGGGTCTGCTTCAATGCCAAATTTTTTCCTTTAATTATACTGACTTACTATTCTTGTTAACACATAACTGGGGGTTCTTTAAAAAAACATTACAGACAGAAAAATTTATCACCTCGTAAATTGAATGACGTTAACGGCCCTTAGAAAACCATAACCATAGTGTTGGGGCTAATGGGATAGCGTAGGGTACTTTTTGGTGCAAATTGTTTTTAATGAATCGTGTCTCAACATATAAAACTAAAAACAGACTGCTAAATTATCCGGTACAGAATGTATTAGTTCATCTCGTAAAGTTTGTTCTCATCAATGAAACTAAAAGCACTCAATTTACATGGACGGAATAACAGATTATTTTAACAGTTATGACTGCCGCCTACTTAAATAATAATGTCGTTAATTTACGGAGATTTTTTTTTAACATTAATATTAAATTTTATATTTTTAAAGGCAGGGTAATTTAAATTAGTTTTTCATCTTAACTGCTTTCATGTAAAACATATTTTGCATTAATAAAAATTTTAAAAATACTTATTGTAAATGGACGCATAATTTTGAAATAGTTTTTAGAGGAAGCTTGTTGTACTATAATATTTTTCTTCTTTTAATAAAGACCGGATAAAAAATATTTAAGATGCACTTTATGATAAAAGGCATCTAATTTTGCAACAATGATATAATGTGATTATTATATTAATCATTAATGATTTAGTGTTCCTAAATTTTCCTTTATTGAATTCGAATAGTGCACACATAATTCTGATGCTTTCCTAAAAACTAACGAAGTATCTCCAACTATACTATTAGTTTTCTTTCCCTTAAATCGGAAAAAAAAGAGAAATTCTTAAGATGCTATTATTATGATATAGTATTCTTAATTTTGGTAGCAAAATTCAACATTCATGGGGAACTAATTGAAACTGGGAATACATAAATTTGAACCGGTATGTACCGCTGAGCGAGTCAAATCGCACAGAAGAATTGATTTTGAACCAGTTTTTAAAACTCGGCTTGCAGTACTATGGTACTTTTTCTTCTTTCAAAAAACAGAAACAAAAATTAAGATTGTATTTTATGAAAAAATACATCTAATTTTCTAGCAATGGTATAATATGATTATTATAAAAATCATTTATGATATAGTGTTCCCAAATTTGCAGTGAAGGAATTGAAATAGCAAACGCATAATTTTGAATCTTTTTTAAAAACAAAACGGGCGGTTTGATGGTCAGTTGGCAACCGATCTGGCCTTTAGCACCACTAGTTTCAGGTTCCTATCCTGGCGGTGGCATGGATGTTTGTTAATGGTTCGGAATCCAAGTTCAACTGTAAATCCCGGTTTAGTAAGTGTAAAGTGTGCCCGAAATAACCGTAGAGCAACAAATCAAACCAAACTAAAAACTAATCCGATTATATAATAATCTTCCAATTCCTAAATCGAAAGAAAAGAAAAGAAATTAAGACGTTGTTATTATGATATAGTATTCCTAGTTTTAAAAGAAATATTTTCCATTTATGGTTAATTGAAACTGTGAATGTATAAATTTGAACCAGTTTGAACAGCTGAACGAGTCGTATCGCACAGAAGAAATCCCATAGGAAATAATTCCAACAGAGAATCACGTGTCTTAAATGCCCTTCATGATTCGACTTCTCCATCACCCAGTGAACACCGCTATCGGGAACGTGACGTCTTAAATGTCCAATGCCCCTCGTTAGCGCTCCCAGTTATGGCACCTTCTTTCTCTCCCCTCGCGTAATAAAGGGAAATAGAAATAAAGGGCCATAACGGATAAGGCAGAAAATCCGATTCCTTTTATCGTGACGACTTATTTATGGGCTTTTACTTTCTCGGCTCACTCGTGATTCACAGGAAGAGGTGTTTTAAAGGTGGGAAAAAAGCCCGGGAGTGGGTGATGTATGCCGCCATCGGAATGTTCCGGAATGACGGCTGCCACGGATCAATGCCGACATTTCACTGGATTTCGGTCATTAAGATCACATTACAGAAAATGAAGTAGACGGCGTAAATGAAGTCCATGGCTTTTAATTCAGTTTTTATTTTAGATACTGTCAAAGGTAAACTTTAGAGAGTACTTGAGATATTTCTTGTTGAATAGGGACAATGTGGGAGTCTGATGGCCGAGTAGCTAGTGCTCTGGCGCTCAGCACCACAGGTTACGGTTTCGAGTCCAGGCTGTGCTATGGATATTTGTAGTCGTTAGGAATCTACTTTAAACAGTAGGGCCCGGTCTGTCAGGATCGTAGAACGTTGTGGGTGTAATGTGACTCGCATTCGTAGCCTATGTTCAAAGTACAAGTGACCCCTTGGTAGTGCAAAGTGAGTAACAGAGATGCAGTCCCTGCTTATGGCATAAAGATGAACTGTCATTGTATTGCCAGCAGCATTAGAACAACATAAACTGAAACAAAAAAATCTTTAAAATGGTACTTTCGTGATATAATCCATCTACTTATTTAGCAACGATATAAAGTGGTTACTATTTTAATCGTTTATAATATAGTTATTGAAATATTAGTTACATTGAAATATGTAATTATATTAGTTATAATTAAATATTGGTGAAATATAGTTATCGAAATTAGCATTGAAATATTGAACACATAATTCTGAACATTTCTTAAAACTAAACCAATAACTCCGATTATATTATTGTTTCCCCTTTCCATAAATCGAAAAAAAAAAAAAAGAAATATTTAAGATGATATTATTATGTTGTAATATTCCTAATTTTGGAAGAAAAATTAGGAAGGGGCAAAATTAGGAATTCAAGGCAAAAAGGTTGAAACTGTGAGTGTATAAATTTGAACCGGTTCGAACAGCTGAATGAGTCAAATCGCACAGAAGAAATCATGAAGGAATTGACTCCAGCTGAGGAGAATGAACTGAAAAATTAACACAATTTTTAAACAGCTTTTAAAACTATGCTTGCACTATTATAGTATTTTTTTTAATAAACAGAAAAATATTTAAGATGGTATTTTTATGATATAAATCTTCTCATTTTCTAGCAATGATATAATGGGATTATTATATTAATCATTTACGGTATACTGTTCGCACATTTTTAGTGAAAAAAGTGAAATATTGGACACATAATTCTGAAACGTTCTTATAAAGCCAATTCCTGACAGCCAATTCGCCAGAACTCTGGCCTTTTGTACCATAGGCTTCATATTCCTATCATGGTTGCAGCATGGATAGTTCTTAGTGGTTTGAAATCCACGTTAAACCATAGGCCCCAATCTAATTAGTCTAAACTATGCAAACATCACCGTTGAGCAACAAATCAAACCAAACTAAAAATTAATCCGGTTATATTTTTATTTTCTCTTTCCATAAATAAAAAAAAAGAATTATTTATAATATGCTGTTATTATGTTATAATATTCCTAATTAAGGACGAAATATTTCCCATACAGGACGAACTCATTGAATCTGTGAATGTATATATTTGAACCGGTTCTAATGGCTGAACGAATCAAATTCGCACAGAAGAAATTCGAAAGGAAATGAATCCAGCCGAGAGTCACGCGTCTTCAATGCCCTCCCTACTTCGACCTCCCCATCTCCTAGTGATCACCGCTATCGTGAACGTGACGTCTTAAATGCCCGATGGCCCCTCGTTAGCGCTCCCCAGTTACGACACCTTTTTCTTCCCTCACAGTAATAGAAGGAAGTAAAAATAAAGGGCCATAACGGATAAGGGAGAAAATCCGATTCCTTTTTATCGTGACGGGGTTTATGGGCTTTTACTTTCTTGGCTAACTCGTGATTTACGGGAAGAGGTGTTTTAGAGGTAAAAGAAAAAAGCCCGGGAGTGGGTGATTTACACCGCCATTCGTAAAGTTCCAGAATTACGGCTTACACGGATAAAGGCCGACATTTCACGGGATTTTGGTCATTAAGATCACATTAAAAAAATGAAGTGAACGTGAATGAATGAAGTTCCTGCCTTTGCTGCAGTTTTTAGGGTAGATATTGCAAAAGGCAAGCTTCAGAGAGTACTCCGGATATTTCTTGTTGAATAGGAACAGTGGAGCTGTTAGTGCAAAGTAAATGAAATGTACTATGATGTTGATTCAAAATTCTAAGAACTTAGAAAGAAGAGACCTTTAATCACTCACGAGAAGGCTATTTATGTAGCAAATTCAAAATTATCACATATCACGTGACTTGCTGCTATACCATTATGCTACCACAATCTGAACAAAATTCTTCGTTTTAGCTGGGGTGTATATGGGTGATGTGCACCATACTTTCCTGCCTTAGATCGTAACGGATGGAATATCTATTCAATATGAAATCCCTGGTATTATGCCTGGTTTTCATGTTGGCGCTGTAGCATCTCCGTCCCATGTTAGACCTATAACGTGTTTCAAGAGGAGGCCTATTTCAGGTTCATGGGAACATTTTAATTTTTATTTACAAAGATTGAATATAAATACAGAACTCTATATACACTGAAATGATAATTAAAAATATAAATTAGATACACAAGTGCAATTCACTACAAGGACGGATATTTTCAAAGTTCTAGATTCTACAACGAATCTCAAAACACTGGGCCTTAATTGGCCACAGATCTTAATTACCACAGGGTGAAACACGAAATCACACTGGGCTCATTTTGAAAAAAAAAAAAAAACAGGTGGAGACTGGCCTGTTCAGTCATTTCAGAGAAAAAGACAACACTGCTTATCGACTCGTCGTATAACTCTCCTTCTTCTCAAAACCCCACTTTAAGACAATCCATTAAGAGGGAGGGGGAGAGAGTGTTCAGCTTCCCTCACTTTTCATTGAAGTAGACACTTGCTCAGCCCATGGTCTATCACCCATAACGATGCAGCAACTCGCATAGTAGTCCATATTCTATCTGTAATTATTTCGACAAGTGAGGATCGCACGGATAATTGTTAATTTCATGAGGTCTCATTATCCATGACACTTAATATCCTATCAGATTTGAGAGACGGGTTATTCTAATTAGTACAAAACACTAATTGCATTAAATATAACTATCCACAACACTGCTTTGCTTATTGCTGTCAAATTTGAATGGTACGTTGTTATTATATAATTGTTAAAGAATATACATTCATCTCTCCTGGGAACGAAATGCTAGAAATCTTCCCGTGGAAAAAATGCTACAGTGTCAATTACTTGATTGCAAATGCAACTTGTTTGGTGGGTTCATTCACCTACACTCCCCTAGTTGCATACTAATCTATTTATGTAGATTATTATTAAATCTTATATTGTAAGCTATTTAAATCAGGAATTTCTAACCTTGAATCAGTATTTTTTTTCTGATAAATATCAGCCGACAATGCGTTTTTTTAACGTTGTAATATTTGTTACATTATCAATTAGGAATCTTGCTGTATATTTGTATTAACTATTTCCTCTTCAATACAAAGAATTCCTTTATAACAAATAAAACACTCTATTATGTTTCTTGTACTTCATAAAATGATTACCTAATAAAACAGTGTTCAAACATAAGCATCTTTACAACGTGTTATAACTTTATTAAACTTCATGCGAAACCAACAACATTATTTATTTGGCATATTGTACCAATTACCCCAAAACGATTCCCATTCATAAATAAAGATGTAAATTTAAAATCCCCCTGGAATATAAAACATTCGTTTTTAAAGTTTAATCTACCCATGCTCCTTTTTGAAAAAGAAAACACTACGCACAGGCAACTCCCGGAAAAAAAAAAAACAGGAAAAGAAAACAAAGCTGGAATTATCATAAATTTCAAACGGTTTGCCTTCAAGGACACTCATTTTCAAGAGTACTCCAATAAAACCGGAGCACTTTTTTCCCAAAAGTATTGAACGAATATTCTCCTATAGGCGCTTGACCGTAAAAAATGACCCCCCTCCACGAATAAAAATAAAATTCTGTTTTGACAGCAGAGGGAAAATATAATGCGCGCCATTCCGTACAAACTTCCGCCGACACTCGTAAAAAAGAAGCAGTAAAAATGTTTCATTTGCCTCTTGGCTCATTATGTTGGATAAATGAAAATATTGGGAGATGAAATATTCCTGTTCAATGCCGTTTTTTTTTGTTTTTTTTATACCCTCCCAGTTAAATTAAAAGTGACAATGAATTCTTGTTGTTTTCATAAGATAGTGAATAATTGTTCATTTAGAATGTCGGCCGGATAAGGATTTCGTTCTAGTTTTCAATGCAGCCTGCGATAGATTTTAGTCAACTTGATTCAAGGTGGTACTGTTTGCTCAGACGATGAATGAAATTGATTCACGCTATTTAAAGATTAAGAGAAAATGGTTTTGCCCCGTGAGCTGAGGTAATTTACCTTCACAACAGATAATATTAGTATATTCGCCGTTATGGAAGGTGACTAGTGCTCGATGTCACAGTCTTCGGGTTTTAGTTCCAGTTGTATCATGGATGTTTGTAGTTATTCTGAATTCACTTTCAACTGTAGGTCCCGGTCTAATAAGACTGTAGATCGTTGGGTGCAAGGCTGATAACCCTACCCCATAAAATAAAACATCTCCTGGCTCGAAATTTGCCAGTAGGTAGATGGGCTTGGCTCACATTGGGGTTGTGGCGCACTAATGATGATAATGATGGTGATAGATCAAGTTTGGGGAATAGTGCTGGATTTTTGTCACGACAATACCATAAAGGGTGCTATCAAGAGTTTACAAACCCTCAGTAATTGATTATTTATTGTATCCTATAAACTATTTACATCCATAATGCCTGATGGCCGAGTGACTAGCTCTCGGTGCCACAGGTATCAGGTTCGAGGGAAGGCGGTTCCATGTATGGTATAATTGTATTGTATATTGTAAACTATTTAAATCTCGTATTTCTAACTTTGCATCATTATTTTTTTCCTATTAAAAATTTTAAAAATCTATATATTTTTCGTAGCCGGCAATGGCTTGTTTTTTGTTAACTTTATAATATTTATTTCATTATAAATTACGAATCTTACTGTATATTTGTATTAACTATTTGTATTAAAAATACAAAGAACTTGTTTATAACACGTCAAACATTTTATTATGTTTCTTGTACTTCATAAAATGATTACATAATAAAATAGTGTTCAACTATTGATCTTTACAGCGCGTTATAATTTCATTTAACTGCCCATGAAACCAATAGCATTATTTGTTTGACAGATCGTACCAATTAACCCCAAAACGATTCCCACTCATAAATAAAGATGTAAATTTTAAACCTCCCCTGGAATATAAAACATTCGTTTTTAAAGTTTAATCTACCCATGCTCGTTTTGGAAAAGAAAACACTACACACAGGTAATCATAATTTGCAAGGATCCTCTCTCCGGGAAAGAAAAACAGGAAAAGAAAACAAAGTTGGAATTATCATAAATTTGAAACGGTTTGCCTTCAAGGACACTCATTTTCAAGAGTACTCCAATAAAACCGGAGAACTTTTTTCCTGAATGTATTGAACGGAAAGCGATATTCTCCTGTAGGCGCTTGACCGTAAAAAATGACTGCCCTCCCCCTCCCGAATAAAAATAAAATCCGTTTTGACAATGTAATGCGCGCCATTTCGTACAAACTTCCGCCGACACTCGTAAAAAAGCAGCAGTAAAAATATTTCATTTTACCTCTTGGCTTATTATGTTAGATGAATGAAAATATTGGGAGATGAAATATTTTTGTTTAATGATGGTTTTTTTTTACTCCTCCGAGTTAAATGAAAAGTGACGATGAATAATTATTTTGTTGTTTACATAAGATAGTGAGTAATTGCTCATTTAGATTGTCTGCCTGATATGGATTTCGTTGAAGCTTTCTAGATAGATTTTAGTGAAATTGATTCTAGATGGTGCTGTTTGCTTAGACGATGAATTCAATTGATTCACGCACTTTAAAGATTAAGAGAATGTGTTTTTTTTCCCATGAACTAAAGTCATCTACCATCACAATAGAAAATATTAGCATATTCTGTGTTATCGAAGGGGTCTGATGGCCGCATGACTAGTGCTAGGTGCCACTGGTTTTGGGCTAGAATCAAAGCTATGCCATGGGTGTGCGTACTGGTTCGGAATCCACTTTAAACCGTAGGTCCCGATCTCATATGACTGAAGGATCTTTAGACGTAAAGCTTATAACTCTACCCCGTAAAAATAAAACATTTCCTGTCTCGAAATCTGCCAGTAGGCAGACTGCCTTAGTCTACATGGGATCGTTACGCCAATGAAGAAGAAGAATACGATTATGACAACGAAATTTGAAATTGGCTTCCATTTCTAAGATATTGTTATTATGTTATTTATGTTGTTGTGTGTTGCTGTTGTTAACCTAGATAATATTATTGTTATATTTCTCAAATATTATTTTATTCTTACTGTGTGTTGATATTGTTATTGTAGATAACACTATTGTTGTTATATCTGTTTGCGTCAGATATTATTATTTTTTTTATGTTATTGTGTGTTGATATTGCTGCTAGTGTTATCGTACATAACATTGTTATATTTATATATATTTGTGTCAAATATTATTATTTTATTTATGCTATTGTGTGCTGATATTGTTCATGTAGATGATATTATTGTTATTGTTAGATATGTTTGTGCCAGATATTATTTTATGTTATTATATGTTGATATTGTTGCTATTGTCATTGTAGATAATATAATTGTTATATAATTGTTATATATTGTTATATATATTGTTATATATATTTTTTTATTATTATTTTATTTATGTTATTGCGTGTTGATATTGTTATTGTAGATAATATTACTTTTATTATTATATAGGTTTGTGTTATATATTATTATTTTATTTATGTTATTGTGTGTTGATATTGGGAAAAGAAATATTTTTGTTTAATGCCGTTTTTTTTTTTACTCCTCCGAGTTAAATTAAAAGTGATTCATATGATAGTGAGTAATTGCTCATTTAGAGATTTCTAATGCTACTTGAAAGACTTCTTCTATTTTAACTGCGATGTTAAACAAAATCGAACGATCAAAGATTCGCACACCTTCATCAAATAGCTTATTTAGCTCGAACAACACACTGAACCGCGAATGTAGTTACAGGTGAAATACTCCTTTTCTATTAAACACAATTTCAAATTAATTCACTGTTGCTTTCTTATTCAACCGATTGCTTAAATCACATTACGAATTCTTCAACAAACAACACCGTCCTGCTTTATACTCAAATCACGCTTTATTTTTCCAATTCCAGTTAAAAAAAGAAAGAAAAAGAAAAAAATTGGAATTCAATGCCACCAAAATAAAAATCCTCGCCCAGAGCCCCAAATTTACATAAGTCCGAAACCGAAAGCCTTTTCTTTCGGCGAGGACATTTCAGAAGAATCAATATCGCCAAGTCTACGACCCTCCATCCCTCCCTCAACCCCCCGAACACCCCTGGGAGAAATAGGGGTGGGGGAGGCAGGTAAGAATGTTCGATGCAAACGACAGTTTGATTGATTATTGCACCAACAGTTGCTTTGAAAGCTCCAGGCATAAAAGCTTCCTATTATTGCGAGTCCTTCCGATGGAACGGTGCGTGGGACGATGCCTCGCGTTGGCGACACTGTGTTCTGGGTTGTGGTGACATCAATTATGGTGGTTTTGTTTTATGCTGGAAGGGAAGGGAAATAGTTCGAAGAAAAAGATCGCCCGGGAGATTTTGGGAAGGAAAATTTGAATGGAAGCCATGATGGATTGTTTTGTGATATGACAGGATGAAATTTGCCCGAGGACAATATCAATTCGGCATGCAGTCTTCGTTAAATCGTTCAGTTTAAGTCCTGTCACCCTATTAACGGCATTTTAGGTTCCATTCTTGCTGCCTTAGTTTAAATTGAAGTATCATGTTAATTATAAATAAATATCTGAGTTTATAATTTACACAAATTTTAAATAAATAAGAAAAAAAGGGTATCCGTTAGATATAAAATGGGTTATAAGTAATATTTTTATAGACTATGTTTCAGACAATGTTTTGCATATGCTATGTACGTTGCTATATGTATATATTATGTACATTGGCAATGTTATGTAGGTAGCGAGAAACACCTTGACATGTTCAGGTTTCTAATGGTAGATACTAATGGTTACTAATGGTAGTAATGGTAGATATATTAAATTAAATTAATTTAAAATGAAATGAAACAAAAAAAAAGAAACAATAAAATTTGCAGTTGTTTCATTTTGTAATAATTTCCACTAATCAGTTATTAACTTGCCTTCGCAATAAGTTTTTGGAAATTAAAAAATACTTCATGGACACAATAATTCATAACATTCATAACACATAATACTTCAAGACCTTCCTAGAATTTCCATAAATTCGTTAAAATTTTACTGTCTGTAACTTTATTGCCGCAAAAAATATCTTTAAATAACGACAGTCATAAATCAAATGCAGAAATATAGTTTTTTTTCACCTACCATTTAAAATATACCTTAGATTGCGTGCCAGTATTTAATTTCATATTCGAACTCAGAAGCATTCAGGACCGGGCAATGAAGCATTAAAACTCTAAAAACATACTTTAGAAGATCTAAATAAAGATAGTACAAAAAAGAAGTATTATCCAATTACATTAAACTTCCTTCTTATCCCATTGATTTACGAGAGATGTCTCTCATTTATTTTACTTTAACTTAATAAACTTAATTTCTGTAACTTCTAATTATTATGATAATAAATTTTAAGATAAAGAACTGGAAGTACGGGCCTTCGGCCCTTGGTACTCCATCAAAACCACACATCCTTTGTCCTTTGTCACATGTACTTGATATCACGATATTCGAAATAATAATAACCCCGTTAAGTATATCCATATCTGCATAGAAAGAATTCGAGGGAAGTCATATTATTAAGGCATTTAGGTATGTTGCGATGAGTATGGCAAAAGAGCAAGTACCCCATTACTAAAGTTTCCTATAGAGATGGCTTAAATTAAATTAATTTAAAACTAAATAAGACAAAAATATACGTAATACATTTATAGTTATTTCATTCTAATAATTTAGTAATTGCGCTTATTAGTTATTAAGTTCATAATAAATTTTAAATTTTAAAATAATTCTTCACGTACACAATACTTTTTAACATTCATAACGAAAACATAATATAGGAATATTCGCTTAAAACTTTTATCATTTGTAATTTTATTGCTCCATAAAATATCTTGAAATAACGATACTCATAAATCAAATGCAGATATAGGTTTTTTTCTACCTACAATTTAAATAGATTGCATGACTATATTTAATTTCATATTCGAACTCAGCAACATACAGAACCAGGTCAATGAAGCGTTAAAACTCTAAAAACATACCTTAGAAGATCTAAATAAAGATAGTACAAAGAGAAGTATTTACATCATAATAGTTGAAAGTAGCGAAAATTAAGCAACAAACAGCGCGCAAAAGAGCTATTCGGGTGCAGCGCATTTGTTTTTGCGGAAATAAATGATAGCTACTTAAGAGAAACAATTACTGCGTTTCTCTGAAAGGCGAAACCGGAGTACCGTATTTTGCGAAATAATAAAAATCTTACCGTTTGCGTGTTTGCTTTGAAAAGTGAGGTAGAAAAGTCGAAATCACGAATTTGATAAATCTGCTGTTATGAAAAAAAATGCTCTAGGATAAATTATACATAATTATAATACATAGGGTGAAAGAAAAAAGGGACTCCACCTTTGTAAGTAGTTTTATTATTAATTTTATGGCTATAATTTGGGTTTCAAATGGCATTCGAAATGTATATTTCAAAGAGTTGGTTTTATTTTGAAGGGAGGGGGAGGGAGGGAAGAATACAGAGTGATTACAATTAAAATCCAACTTTCAAAATGCTGTAAAAACAGAACCACTCTTCACAATGAGTTCAAATTTGAATTGAAGATACTTGAAGAAGGAAGAAATTGTATGGTATCAAAAAAAAAGTTCCGCCAATTTTTTCTTATACAATTTGTTATGATCTTGGCGTGGTGGATGGGCTTTTCACTCACCGTGTCGAAGGAATGTAATTTTTTCCGTCAAAAAGCGAAACAATTCAACACATTGAACACTGCAGTTGGTTGATATGCAACTCATACCAAAAACACTGCAATTTCGATTCAAAATATTAGTGGCAGCCGAATTAACTTATTTTATGCCACTTAGAGCGCCCTCTATTAATAACTTTTTTGATGCCGTACCGTTTCCCCTTCTTCAAGTATCTGCAGTTCAAATGTGAACTCATTGTGATGAGTGGTTCTTTTTTGACGGCATTTTGAAAGTGGGACTTTAATTATAATCACTCTTTATATGGTGGGAAATTAACGATATAAAGATATATATATATATTACCATATATTATCTTTTGTAATTAGTTTTATTATTAATTTTTTGCTATAATTTGTGTTCAAACAGACGTTAGAAATAAATATATTTTAAGAATTTATATTTTGAAAAAAATATTTAAATTTTATCAAAAATTTTTAAGAAGTTTACAGAAATTTATAATTGTATGTAGTAAGTTTGTAAAATTTTGAAACTTAAATTTATAAAAATAGAAAAAGGAAACCATTTATTTAGAAAGGAATTATGCACTTTAAATTAATATTATGTAAAAATGCGTAATTTAAAATAATATTAATTTAAAGTACATAATTTCTTTTTAAAAAAAATTTAATAATTAATAATTCCATAATAAGTATTTATAATTTCATAATAAATGGGAATTATTAATTAAGACAGCTTTTTGTTTGGTCTGTTTAAAGTTTTTATGTATTTTTTCGTAAATTTAAAGGAACTGATAAAAAATTATATAAAATAGAGGAATATTTATTGTAGTATTTTAAAAATAAAATAAAAGTATTTTGTGAAACATTTTTATGTGTATCGGTTTTACGTAACATTAATTTTATGTATTGTTTTTGTAACATTGGCTTACTATTTGAAAAAACTGTATTCACATCCAGTGTCATCCACTACAAGTTAAAAAAATTTATTTGAACTAGAGTGGATGAATAAAAAGTATTTTTTGAACGATTGAAAATTTGAGCAAGATATATAGAGGGAGAGTGTCAGCTAATAGAAAGAATTGAAAAAAATACTCATTAAGAGAGTTTTGAAATTTCATTGAAAGTTTTTTTTTTTCCGTCGTTTTTTATTTTTTATTTGTCAATAAAATTTCTCATCATTTTTTCATCATTTTATTTAAGTACTACAGTAAAAAATTAGATTATAGCAGTAACTTCACTGATATATATTCTAATATCATATTTTTAAAGCAACTCTCTAACTCTTTCAAACGACAAAAGCAGTTTTTCAAAACAAAGCCTCATTGCAGTGAGAATCCCAACTATCAGAAATCGGAAAACATTGCAAGGCAAAACAATTCGTAAATAAAGAAACAAAAATTCATTTTGGGATCGATAAACAAATGTTGTTTAAGGGGAAATGGCCACGCCCTCTCAATTTAACTGGGGGTGGGGGGGGGGGCATTTGCCCGATATTAGCAAAAGATAATCAAGTACTGTTTGGAATGATCTGTTCTGTTTCGTTTTCTCTGAAACTTGGGATTTGTCAACATGACTAATGGTTAAAGGGGATAATTACAGTTCTCAGTTTAAGCATGAACATCGTAATGGGTTTGAGATGTTTTTTTTATATTAAGATATTCATTTCTTTAATTTATGAAGAGGGATTTCATGTAGTAAATAATCTCGGGTTGAAAATGAGTAAATGCATGGGGATTATGAGTTTCAAGAACACATTAACGTAACTAGAAAAGATTCAACTTTTGCAATTTTAAAAGTTTTGGTTTGGTTTGTCGTTCTACGGTTAGTTTGAGCGCACTTCAGCATAATTAGACAGGGACCTACAGTTTAAAGTGGATTCCGAAACATTACTACTACACTACACCACACCACACCACAACACTGTGCCTAGAGCTGAGTTGCCAATTTACAATTTGGGAATGATGTGGGTGAGAAGTCTGACTGGGCTCTGTGCCTCTCTACAGTCATATCAGTCCGGATCTACGGCTTAAAGTGGATTCCAAAACACTATAAACATCCATGGCACCGCCTGGACGCGAACACCGTGATATCACTCGAACCCGGTGGTATCAAGTGCCAGAGCGCTAACCACTCGGAGATAAGTCCCTCATTTCTGAGTAGTAATAATAATATTAGTTATATTTTTGCAACTTGACATCTGAGTTGGTAAAATGAATATATGAGCACTTTGTAATATTATATGTTCGACAGATTTCGCACATAGCAATTAAAGTTCACTATTACTGAAATATTATTTATTTTACACTTCTGTGTTTTTCCAAATTCATTGAGGGAATTTAGTGTATATTGAGAAGAACAATAGAAAATGAAAATTGTTCGCAATTTCAAATGCAGTCCAATAAAACTAATGTCTTTGAAAGACTTTTCTTGATGGAGACACTCCAGTAACCGTAATCTTCAAAGGACATTCATCTTCTGTAAGTCTCTGTCGAAGTTCCTCTAAGCCTCAGAAAGACAGTCGCCCTCGACCAGACAGGACAGATTCGCCAAAGAGTACCATTGCCAAATCTTAAATAACAGAAAGACTTAAACGGGAAAACGTGCTGCGATTACATCTGATTTTGTCTTCTAAAGTTGGAAAATATTCCAATCTTGGACAAGAATGCAATGAATATATTAAACAATCATTTTTCGAGGCACTGGAAAAAACGTTATAAAGGACAGTTAGAAGAAATTATAAAGGACACTACCAGAATCGATGAACATTTACCAGATAAAATAAATTAGCATATATTTTTGAAATGAAAGCAAACCATTATAATCATCGCTGAAATAATTTTAAATGAAAATTTTCAAATATAAATGTTTGCTACCACTATATATTGCACAAAAATATTTCGCTGCTGTTGTTCTAATGCAGCTGGCAATGCAGAAACAGTTAATGTTTATGCCATAAGCAAGGGCTGCACAGCTGTTACTCATTTAACACTACCCTGGAGGGGACAAGTGTAGCTTGAAGATGTGCCACGAACGCGGGTAACACTAATGGAATGGAAATATTAAACTTGACATATCTAATCATTTTTACATAGTTACAATAAGTTGTAAAGAGCACATATAAAAATGGATGAACTTGGGATGAAATGAATTTTCTTTCTAATGCAGTTGGCAAACACAGACAGCTTGGTCTCAGATGCCTTAAGGCAAGTGCTGCACAGACGTACTCACTTTGCATTACCCAGGGGGCGCGTGTCACTTGAAGATAAGCCACGGACGCGGAGTATCAATGCCCCCGCAACGCTCTACGATCCTATTATACCGGGACCTACTTTTTAAAGTGGATTCCGAACCACTACAAACAACCATGGCACCGCCGGGACTCGAACCCAAAACCTGTGGTACCGAGCGCCAGAGCGCTAGCCACTCAACCATTCAGGCCCAGAGATAAAATAAAACAGCATATCATTTTTAAAAGAAAGCAACAAATTATAATCAACGCTAAAATATTGTTAAATAAATATATTCATAATACAAAGATTTGCTACCACTATATATTACGCAAAAATATTTCATATATTGCATTCGATTTAATTTTAGAATCGCGTTGTTGTTGTACTAATTCCGCTGGTAAAAGCTAAAGGACATCGTCGCTGGCGAAGTCCTTGGCTAAAGGTAGCAGTCAGATTCCCCTTAGCGAGGGCTGAAGACTGACTCAACTCAAGACAACGCTCTGCGTTCCTATTAGACCGGGACCTACGGTTTAAAGTGGATTCGAAACACTACAAACATCCATGGCACCGCCGACATGCGAACCCTGGGGCACCGAGCGCTAAGCACTCAGCCATTCAGGTCCCATTTTAATATTGTAAGAGATAATGTAACATAGTATCCAAACTAACCATCATTTTTTTTAAGAAATATTTTCAATTTTTTAATACTGTTAGTTTTGGAGCGTTCTATTCACTAATAATTAGTTTGTGCCTTATACTAGCAGCAAAAGATTATAATCATCGCTATAGTATTAAATGAAAATTTTCTAATACAAATATTTTGCTACCACTATAAATTACACTGAAATATTTTATATATGGCAGTAGATTTAATTTTAAGTTATTAAGAGAGAAATTATATTATAATGAAAAATAATAATAATAGTAATAATAATAATTATTGTTATTGTTATTTTTTAAGACATATTTTCAGTGTTTAATACTGTTAGTGGGGAACTGATGGTCGCGTGACTAGCATTCTGTCACTTGGTGCCTCAAGTTACGGGTAGAGTTAGCCCAACGAGTGCACAAGATGACAGCAGAGCGACAAATCAAACAAGGGGGTGCGTGTAGCTTGAAGGTAAGCTACGGTTAGAAGGGGGTCAGCTACCCTCGGAAGTAGTAACTTAATGGTAGAAGGCGGAGTAACTTAATCCTCGAGCCGCTCTAAGATCATGTTAGACCGGGACGCACGCTTTAAAGTGGAATCCGAACCACTACAAACATCCATGGCACAGTCGAGACTCGAACCCGAAACCTGTGGTACCGGACGCCAGGAACTCCTCTAGTCAGGCCCCTGCCCAAGATATATCTGCTAGTAGAAATATGAAATAAATACGTAGATTTCTATGTTAGTATATTTTTAAATATGTTGTATCATTTAGGTCTGAAATCATCAAGATTTTTTTAAATTATAACTTTTAATGAATTAATAATATTAATGTTTTAAATAATAACCATTTTAATCAGTAATCATTTTTAGCAAGCATGATGTGAAATTAGCTCATTAAATATCTATTGATCTTTAAAAAATCGATTATTTTATTTATCATATCTTTTAGAAGAATTGGAAAAATCGAATATATAAATATTCATACATTTATCCTAGTTGTACTTTTCAGAGTTTTGTCACAATACAGGCACATAAGGGCGAAATAAAATACTGGAAAGATATATTTTTTATTTATTTATTATTTTTTTTTTAATTTTCTTTTTACTCTAATGGAGCATAAAATGCGCCATGGGCTGAGAAAGTGTCTACTCGATATAGAAGTGAGGGTAGCTGACCCCCTTCTCTTGACAATACATTACTAATACAAATCCTCTTATAAATACAGAAATAATTTATTTAGTAATTTAGTAATTATTTATTTCATTTATTAATATATTTATAACGGAATTATAAATACAATAATAAATTAAATAAATAAATAAATATACATAAAATACATTATATCCATTTTTTTATTGAAGATGACCATGACCATACTATATCTGATAGTATAAATATCAAAAATATCAAATAAATACTCAAATTTCTACATTAGTAATTTTTTTTTATATATATTTTCTATCATTTAGGTGAACTCATCATGATTTTTTAAGTAAATGCATCCTTTGCGATATGAATTTTGTATGATATTATTTTAGATGGATAGAAGTTTACATTTTACCCTAATTTTAACTTAATTACGTAAAGGTTTGCAATGGTGAATTAGAAGAACAAAATTAAATAGTTTGTGAAATATTTTTTTTTTTTAAATAAAGCTTACTGAAATGAAATACACAAAATATGACATACATACAATAATAAATAAAATACATAAATCTATATACATAACGATACATTACACACATTTCTTTATTGAAGACGGCCAAGACCAAGCTATATCTGCTAGTATAAATATAAAATAAATATATTAATATTTCTACATTTTACATTTCTACTCCTGGGTAGTGCTAAGTGAGTAACGTCGGTGCAGCGCTTGCTTTAAAGCAAACACGACAACTGTCTAAGTGTTACCAGTTGCATTAGAAAAAAATATTTGTTTATATTTCGAAATATTTTTTTCATTTAGGTCTAAATTCATTAATATTTTTGAAACAAATGCTTCATTTAGGATTAGAATTTATATGAATTATTATTGAGTCACTCTGTAATCAGTAACCACTTTTGCAATTAATCGTGAAAGAATTTCGCTTTTTAACAAACATAAAGCAAAATTAGATTATTAAATCTAAATTGATCTCCAAAAATTTGAATATTTATCTTATTTTTCAGACACGCAAACTTAGGGTAGAAGAATCGGAAAATCGAATATATAAATATTCATACATTTATTCTAGTTTTGTTACAATCAAGGCATATAAGGGCAAAATAAAAAACTGGAAAAGATATGTTTTTTATTTCTTTTATGCATTTTGTTGTTCCCTTGCGGAGCATGCGCAGTTGACACACAGCTGTTTCAGGACAAAAGTAGGTATTGATTTAAATTTCGTGCACGGGTTGGTCATGCATACATTATTAAATGAAATACATTATTAAATGAATTAATACATAAATGCATAAATAAATGAAATCATGCAAAAATACATTAATAAATGAAATATATAAATACATTAATAAATGGCATACATAACTACATTAATAAATGAAATACATAAATACATTAATCAATAAAATACATAAATACATTTATAAATGAAATACATAAATACATTAATCAATAAAATGCATAAATACATTAATAAATGAAATACAAAAATACATAAAATTTGAAATACATAAAATATGATATACATACTTTAGTAAATGAAATACATAAATACATATTAAATACATAAATACATATTAAATACATTATGTACATTTATTTATGGAAGACGATCAAAACCATGCTATACCCATTAAAAATATAAAATAAATACTCAAATTTCTAAATTAGTATATTTGTTTATATTTCCATATATGTTCTATCATTTAGGTTTTTATATATATATATATATATATATATATATATATTGAAATACACTTACTAAAATGAAATACATTAAGTGCTATATTGAAGACAATCAAGACTAAATTATTTCTGCTAGTATAAATAGCAAATAAATACGTCAATTTCTACATCAGAATTTTTTTTTATATTTTTAAATATTTTCTATCATTTAGGTCTGAATTCATCATCATTTTTTTAAGTAAATGCTTCATTTAAGATTAGAATTTATAAGAATTAAAATTATGTCATCCTTTAATCAGTAACCATTTCTGCAAATAATTGCGCCAACTAACAGACACAAAGTGCCATTAGCTCATTAAATCTATATTGATCTTCAAAAATTGGATTATTTATCTTATCTTATCTTATCTTTTATACATTCAACTTGTAGTAGTAGAAAAATTGGAAAATCGAAAAATATAAATATTCATACATTTATCCTGATTTTATTTTTCAGAATTTCGTTACAATCAAGGCATATATAAGGGCAAAATAAAATACTGGAAAAGATATGTTTTTTATTTATTTTTTTGCATTTTCTTTTTCCCCCAATGAAACATAAAATACGCCATGGGCTTAGAAAGTGTCTACTCGACTGAGAAGTAAGGGAAGCTGACCTTTGACAATACAATAATAATTCAAATCCCCTAACAAATACAGTAATAATTTATTTAGCAATATAGTGTTTATTTATTTCATTTATTATTGTATTTATAATTATATTATAAATACAATAATAAATGAAATACATAAATACATATACATAAAATACATTACACACATTTCTTTATTGAACACGATCAAGACCAAGCTATATCTGCTTGTATAAATATAAAATAAATACGTAAATTTTTACATTAGTATATTTTTTTAATTATATTTTTAAATGTTTTCTATCATTTAGGTCTGAATTCATCATGCTTTTTTAAAATAAATTTTTATTTAGGATTAGAATTTTGTATGAATTATTAGAAGAACAAAATTAAATAACTTGTAAAATATATATAATTTTTTACAATAAAATTTACTAAAATGAAATACATCAATTTTCCAAACTATATCTGCTAGTTTATACATATGTATACATTGTATGAATATACATACATATGTATACTTTGTATGTATATGAATACGTATGTATACTTTATATGTATATGAATACATATGTATAATTCGTATGTATATGTATACATATGTTTACTTCAGTATATTATAATTTTAAACATGTGCTATCATTTAGGTCTGAAGTCATCAATATTTTTTAAATAAACAGTAGCCATTAATTAATTAATAATAACCATTAATTGTATAAATAATAACCATTTTAATCAGTGACCATTTCTAACAAACACGAAGCAAAATAAGCTCTTTAATTCTATATTGATCTCCAAAAATCGGATTATTTATCTTATCTTTTAGGCACGCAACATGTAGTGGTAGAAGAATTGGAAAAATCGAAAATATAAATATTCATACATTTATCCCAGTTTAATTTTTTAGAATTTCGTTACAATCATGGAATATATAAGGGCAAAATAAAATACTGGGAAAGGTTTATTTTTATTTTTTATTTTTATGCATTTTCTTATTTACCTGACGGAGCATGAGCAGTCGACACACAGCTGTTTCACGGCAAAAGTAGGTATTGATTTAAATTTCTGGCATGGGCAGGTAGGTATAAATTAATAAATGAAACACATAAATACTAATTAATGAAATACATAAATACTATAATTAATGAAATAAATTATGGAATACTTAAATTAATAAGTGAAATACATAAATACATAAACTATGATATACATACATTAATGAATGAATTCCATAAATACATATACATAAAATACATTACAGACATTACTTTATTGAAGATCACCAAGACCAAGCCTAGTATAAATATAAAATAACACAATAGTATATTTTAATATAATAACGTAATTTTAATATAATAACGTAATTTTAATATAATAATGTAATTTTAATATAATACAATAACACAATGATATAACACAACGTAAAATTCTGCGATAATATATTTTTAAAATTTTTTTTATTTTATTTAGATCTGAATTCATGATGATTTTTTAAATAAAGTCCTCGTTTCGGATATCAATTAGGAATAATTTCTCTGTCCTCCTGTAATCAGTTACCATTTCTACAAGCAACTAATCCATTTGTGAAAGAATTCTATTTTCTAACACACACGAAGCAAAATTAGCTCATTAAATCATAGTGATCCTTAAAAAATTGAATTATTTATCTTCTCTTCTTCTCTTTTAGACACGCAACTTAATGTAGAAGAATTGGAAAATCGAAACTATAAATATTCATACTTTTATCCTAGTTTTGTTACAATCAAGTGTAAACTATTTGTCATTATAAATGACAATAGATGGCGCCACGACCAAGAGGCTCTTCCGCAACTCCTCCTCCTGTAACTCCATATAGGGCGAATGTCTTATACGGGGATGAAAAAATGTAACAGCAAGGGCAGAAGAAGAACGCGAGTGTGGCTGACGGGAAGTTGTTAAAATACGTATTGTTGGAATGTGAATAAATACTTTATATCAACTGGAAGTGTGTGAATTTATGAGAACAGAAAAAAGAAGATAACAC